>CM076584.1:1296666092-1296708592 GCA_034641835.2 Pinus albicaulis | reverse complement strand
GGAGTGATTGGAAAATCACTCTTCAACACAACAGATCAAAATTAATCCCTTGAGACCCTAAAAAAAACCACGAATAGGTAGGCCAATCCATGCGCAGTTAGCCACTTCACAGAGATTTGCACCAATAGTGTGAATATGACAATTGATAATATCTAAACATAAGATCTAGGCGCAATAGAGTTCGACAATGGCTAGGGTTTACCAGCCAGTAAAATATCAATTCTATTAATCTATTCAACCATTTATAATTCAGAAAGTATATGTTATGATGAAGACATAATGTAATATTTTAATATGAAAATAAGTTAGATTTATAACTTTTTGATAATTATTATAATAATGTGATTATGATTAAATTATGATTTATTTTTTTTATTATTTTTTTGGGTTAGAGTGATAAAAAATAGAAGAAAAAGGTGATCTTTCACACATAAATTGGAAATTAATCATCTAAATATAAGCATATCTATGTAATAAGGAGTATAGTTTAAAGTGTTAAATCAATCATTTGTTACCAATTTTGTTATTCATTTGACTAGTTTCATAGACGTTGGTGTTGAATCCACCAGTTGAGACCACCAAACTACATACATAAGTTTACAAGGAAAAATACTCACAAATATGGAGAAACATATATTAAGATGCTCCATGAAGTTTCCTTAACTAATGTGATACAAATTACGTGTTAAAGTTTTCATATTAAACATGAAAATACTAGTAATAATTTATTTTTAAATAATAAAAATTTTATTTTATTTAATGAGTAAAGTATATATATATTTTTGCAAATTTTAATAATTGATTTTTTTTTTTTTAAATCTATTATCCCATATATTAAAACTTTTGTTACATTAATAATGTATAACAATAACCTTAAAATTAAATTATCATTATTACTATTAATTATATTTAATACCTTATTTTTTACCAAAGCATTTAGAAATAAATGGTCCACGTAAATATTTGAAGGCATGGGTTCTTGGACCGAAACAACTTATATTTAATGGATTCGTAAGTTACAAAGTGCACTAGAATTACAAACTTGCATGCTATAATTTTGAAAATAGAATTAGGTTGATAAATGTTAGTTTACAATTTAGCACCTGGAAATGTATAATTAAATTTATTTCAATGAAAACATATTTTTAAAATATAACTAGGTTGACATTTTACAATTTGGCACCAAGAAATGGGTAATTTAATTCAATATTAATAAAATATATTTTTTAATATAAAAATAAGTTAGATTTATACATAACCTTTTAATAATGATTATGCTAATGTGATTATGATTAAGCTATGATTTATTTTATTTATCAGTTTTGTTTGTTAGCATGACTATGACTTGTGAGACTAGGGTCATTCATTTACAGGTTTTTTTTAGATCACAATGATTCTCCATATTAAAGGTGTGCAACATCACAAATATTCAACTTTGGCGGTATGACCAACCCAAGTTTACTTAGCTTGGACTATGCCTCACCAATGTCCTTCTCAAATGCCTTATTTGAAACTAGCACTGTTATTTTATGCAATGATTAATTCTTTGCACATTACAACATGAATAATCAAATACAATGGAACACCACACACACACATAATGGGTGGCACAACCATGCCTAACACACTAGCAATGTATGCCATGGCTAACACATCCTTATATTTTTTATTTCTATCTTACACTTGTTTCCATTTGTCTTACGTAATCTATTATGCCTTTAAAATTCATCTCACCTCACACATATATATGTGCCCTATCCATTTGTCGGATCAACATGTCATTTAGCTGGTGGAAAGCCGATATGTGTATTTGTTGGCATGTTCCACAAGTGACTCATCACAATCCTTAGTGTATAGTTCAAGGAATGGATGAGGGTCCCCTTGGGTGCATCTTGCCCCAAGGTTCTCCTACTCCATGCTACAAGAATCTGTTTAACTTTGAATTGAATTGATTTGTGGGACTCATGTGACATGTGTTGTGGAAAGCACCTAGGCTCTTACATCCTCTTCCACCTCAAGGTGTTGTTGACCTTGGTAACCTATGTGCATAAAATCCATGATGATTACTCTCAAACTGACACATATTCTTCTCATGGCGTCACAAGGCCTGACATCTCTCCCAACTATCATCCTTGTTAGGTTTTCCCTTACAATTAATCATGCCATTAGTTATTTCCAACATCAAAAATTCTATGTGCCAAAGTCTCCTCAACTTATAACTTAGGTTGGTTAACAATCAATGATGGTGGGCATGGCACAACTCTACTTGGGTCATCTATGTCCATTTGACATGTGTTGGGCTTCAATTTTGTCATATTTTCCACTCAATAAAATCACTATTTTAAACGCCACACTTTATCCATGACATATAATCAATTTTTTCATCAAAACTTCACCATTCACCATTATGCATCCCATGTGGTTAATACATTGTTTTTCTATGTTTTCAGTGATTAAATATAAATATATCATGGTTTTATCTATGATGGTTATAAAATACATTTTGGATATAGTTGGAATTCACATGAGCGGAAATAAGCATTGTTTAAAAATTAGAGAATTCATTTCGGTACTAACTATATATTTATGGTACCTGGCTTTGGTTGTTGATGTACTTCCATGATTCCAAAACTAGAATTTCCACATGGGTTCGGAAGAAGATAGGTTCGATATTGTTGCTATTAGTAAAAAAATTTGGATCAAAATTTATAGTTGGTTTCTCTCTTGTACATAGGTCGTTTGAAAATAATACGCTATTTAGCTACCATATCGATTCAAATTGGCATTAGGATCCTCCTTTGGTTGGAACTATTTCTTTGTTTGTATATTCAATCCAACGAAATAGGGCATGATTCTTCTATCTTATCCATGAGAATAGGGGATCAATGCACTCGAGAAATCTGTTGAAGTTTGAGGCATGATGTGCTTGTGTATAAATGTAATTAGTGTAAGGGGAGATCATTATAATGTAGATAGAAATTCTTCTGTTGTATTATTGTATAGTTGAAGCTTGATTTTTAAATGAAGAATTTCTTACTGTTATAGTACTGTGTATAAAATTGTGCATTGATTATTACAGGTCAAGTTAATCTCCAGGAGCATTGTCGAGGTTGGGAAGGGCCCCTCAATTTAGGTAATTCCCTGAAGTTTTATTTTTATCGTAGACCATCATTTCATTCTCTAATTTTCTTATTTAATTCCAATTTTGCATTATTTGAATTTTCTAGTTTCATTGTAAATTTACGGGATGAGTCATTTGGTTAAGAGCACTGAAATATCTATCATTTTCTAGCAGTCCTATTTCTTACATACTCTATATTGATTTCTCAAGTTTCCTATTTGATATGTCAAACTAGCTTACAAATCTGTTCTCTATAATGCCTTTCCTCATGCCTCCAAGCCACCCCTTTCACACTATCATATTTCTCACTTTCTGTATACCAAACCGTTGATTATTTAACATTGTATTTACATATTAATTGCACAGGGAATTGTTTTTTTCTCTTATTTGTTTCTTGCTTGTTGAACTATAAGTTAAACAATTCATATAAATCACCATACAAGGAATATATTTTTCCTTCAATCCACTCCTTTCACACTAACAACTTCTCAATGTAATGTTGCATATTGTCCAAACTATATATATCTCCACACAGGTTTTATCATCATTTTTTCTGTTTCATATATCTATCTATCTATCTATATATATATATATATATAGAGTTGCCACATGTGTACCTTGTACATTGCATCGCATGAGTCACATTTACTTAGAATAACACTTGTTATATCTTGTTAATATTACGACTTTACATTAAGTTGTATTATTACATTGTTATTTGATACATGTAAGTTATATTATTGTTACATTATGTATTTCCATATATATATATATATTACTTTTGTTATTCAATATATGAAATAATTATATTGTCACATTATTATATTGTTTTGTTCCATTATTACTATTATATTGTTTGTTTCATTATTTTTGTTTCTTCCACTATTAATATATATTGTTACATGTGCAAGTTCCATTGTACATATGTTTCATAAAGTAGCACTATTATTTTTTCATGTGATGTAGCATTAGAAGGAGTATGGTTGTAAAGTGATGTCATTCATATAAATGGCACATGAAAAAATTAATCTTGCACCAACATTGACTTCACTTCCCATTTTAGGGTGTATCTTTTCTTAAGAATAATTCTCTCTCTCTCTCTCTCTCTCTCTCTCTCTCTCTCTCTCTCTCTCTCTATCTATCGGTAGCACTATTATTTTTTCATGTGATGTAGCATTAGGAGTATGGTTGTAAAGTGATGTCATTCATATAAATGGCATCTCTCTCTCTCTATCTCTCTCTCTCTCTCTCTCTCTCTCTCTCTCTCTCGGTAGCACTATTATTTTTTCATGTGATGTAGCATTAGAAGGAGTATGGTTGTAAAGTGACGTCATTCATATAAATGGCACATGAAAAAATTAATCCTCCACCAACATTGACTTCACTTCCCATTTTAGGGTGTATCTTTTCTTAGGAATATCTCTCTCTCTCTCTCTATCTCTCTCTCTCGTTTCATGTGATGTAGCATTAGAAGGAGTATGGTTGTAAAGTGACGTCATTCATATAAATGGCACATGAAAAAATTAATCCTGCACCAACATTGACTTCACTTCCCATTTTAGGGTGTATCTTTTCTTAAGAATAACTCTCTCTCTCTCTCTATCTCTCTCTCTCTCTCTCTCTCTCTCTCTCTCTCTCGGTAGCACTATTATTTTTTCATGTGATGTAGCATTAGAAGGAGTATGGTTGTAAAGTGACGTCATTCATATAAATGGCATCTCTCTCTCTCTCTCTCTCTCTCTCTCTCTCTCTCTCTCTTCTCTCTCTCTCTTTCTCTCTCTTCATTCTCTTCTCTCTCTCTCTCTTTCTCTTCTCTCTCTTCTCTCTTTCTCTCTCTCTCTCTCTCTCTCTCTCTCTCTCTCTCTCTCTCTCTCTCTCTCTCTCTCTCTCTCTCTCTCTCTCTCTCTCTCTCTCTCTCTCTCTCTGTGTGTGTGTGTGTCTGTCTATCTCTGTCTGTCTCCCCGTTATTCATCCTATTTGTCACATCATTCAAGTGCACACGAGCCATCTCCAACCCATATTACAACTCCTTCATGAACCACAAGGAAATATGATTCCTCCCTTAGTATCCTTGCATCACCAAGTGGAGTGTCAAGCGTTGTCAACTATTCACTAACTCGAATGGGTTGTAGCCCATTATTGCACTATTTTATATATTGTATCTAAACTAGGTGGCATCTAGTAGGTCTAACCAATTTGTTTGATCCTCCCATACATAATTTCATAAGTATACCTCCAATATTCCATTGACACATTTATCTCTTCCATCCATTTTTGGATGGTAGCTTGAACTTTGCATCAAATTCATCCTAACAATATTGAGTAACTATCCAAAAATTCTTGGTGAGAATTGTGTCACTACATAATATGATTATTAATGGAAAACCCTAGTTCTTCACCACATTCTTGAAAAACATCCTTGCCACTTCCTTTTCTCTGTAAGGTAGTTTATTTGCAACAAATATGGCATACTTAGAAAAATGGTCAGCCATAATCATCATCCTATTGTATCACTATGAACTTGTCAAAACTTGTTTGGTGATTCCAATGAAACACTAGCACATGGTATCTCAGGAATTGGAAAAGTCCTACCTATAATCTAGTGTCATCCTTTTCTTGTTGACAAATAATACAAGTTTGAATGTACTCCTTAATGTCATTCTTCATATGCTCCCAATAGTATTGTCTCTCTATTATTTCTGATGTTCGACACTATCATGGGTGACCAATCCAAGACGATTCATGACATTCCTTCAAGAGATATTTTTTTAGACAACTTGACTTGGGTGCATAGATGCACTCCCCAAAGTGTAAGAGTCCTTCACTTAGCTAAAACTAATAAGTCTTTCCCTCTACCTACTTCATAATGTTCTTCATTGTGCGATTATGCAACAATCCATTCTTAATCATGTCTTACAACACTATAAATACATGATTATATCTACTCATAGGTGTAGGTGCATTTTCCTCCACAAGTGCAACAAGTACTAGATTTCTTCTCATGGAATTTACTTCTACATTAAGATGACCAAGCTTATACTTAATAAACATGTCAAATTCAATGACGAATTCTTGCTAACATGCCTACTTTGGGAGGAAATTGCGTTGTCTTGAAAATTATATTGTTGAAACGTTGCCGATTCTAACGATGAATGATTTTCCCAACAAAACATGTCTCTAAACCTATATATAGTGAAAAATCATGGTCTTTTGCTTCTCATTGAGTGGATACATCTATTGATGGTCTTTTAACTTTCAAATATTTTACTCTATTCGGTGTCCATCCTATGATAAGGCCCCTCCTATAGAAAATTCTAAGGAATTTTTATATACCTCAAAGGTATACTTAAATTCCAACAACTTAAACATAGATGCAATGGAAATTATGCATTTTAGCTCCTCAAATCAGTATTACATGTTTCCAACTAGTTCCATGGCTTCTCTTTCTTCAAAAAATCTCTCAATGATGCACCAATCTTGGTGAAGCCTTCCATGAACTTGCAATATTAGTTGGATATCCTAAAGAATACCCTCATGGAATGAATGGTTCATGGCTCTTCCCAACATTTTATTTCCTTGACTTCATAGGGTTCATCTAAATACAACATTTTCCAATCGAATGTCCCATAAATGGTATTTCTATTTGTCAAAAGATGTATCTTGTACTTCTTCAAGTGCAATTGTTGTCTCATAAATTCCTCAAATAAAACTTTCAAATGCATTTTTCACTCCTCTATTCTCTCATTTTACACTATGATATCATGCAAATTCACTATAATTTTTTTTATCTAATAATGACCTGAGCATGCCATCCATCAATGTACAAAATATCACTGGGGCATTTCATAAGCCAAAGGGCATAACTAGGAAGTAAAATTTCCTATATCTCTCCGCCATGGTTGTCTTTGGTTCAACCCCCTTTACATTTCTCACTTGAAAATACCCCTACCTCAAGTCTAATTTTGATAAAACCTAGGCCTTTATCAAAAAATCCATATATGGTTGCAATGGATATTAATTCTTCATGGTTTACTTGATCAAAGCCCCATGGTCCAAGCACATACTCAGTTCTAACATTTCCTTCATCTGTTGGAAGAGGATTAGGGCACAACATGGTGACCTAGATGGACAAATGAACATAACATCAATCAAATCCATCAATTGTCACTTCAAATCATCCAAATTAGGCTCAAATAATTGACAAGGAGCCTTTTGCAATAGTTTTAATCTTGGCTCAAGATCAATATGATGGTCATTAGTGCACCTTAGTGGGAGCACTTTTGAAAACACATTTCGTGACAAATCTACAAACTCATCCAAAAAACTAGTTATTTCTAGTGAAATAGGCATCCACTATTGAAGTACATGCACATTACCTACCTTTTAAGAGGATTGTTGTTTATAGAAATTTCTAGTTTACACAAGTGTTTCCATGTACGATGACATGTCAAAGTGAATCGTGTAATTCCCACTACCCTATATTATTGTGCTATATTAGGTTGTTAACCTACCCACTATGATATTTTTCATGTGATGGATATTATTAGTGTTATTAGTATATGTATGAGGTATGTATATGCTAACAACATACTCACACCTCGCACTAATATGCTATTATTCTATAGCCTATTATGCTACATGATTAATTAATGGTTAAGATTGATTAATGAACAAGATATTATTAACATTCAACTTGATTAATGATCAAGCTTATAATTAGCCTTAATATTGATTAATGGTTAAGTAACTCTTAATCCTAATTTATAATTAATAAATTATATTTTAACATGATTTATTTAATATTTAAATTAATATGATCCTTATGAATTTATAGGTTTGATTGATATTAAAAGCATGTTATTATTTTATCTCATAAATGGGGGGTGGTTGGGTGAATCAACCACCCATAAGTGTTAATTAAGGTAGATAGGCGTAGGTGGAGACATCGTAGGAGGGGTGTGACTCAATGATGGTTTTAGGAGGGAGCTTTGAATGATGGGAGTGCGATAGGGGGGCTTGGAATAGGAAAGAGAGTGGGATTATTTTTGTTTTTTTCTTTCATGGAGAAGTAAGGAAGACGAGAGCCAATAGATAGAGGAGGAAACTTGGACATGGGGTTGGGTTTGGAGTTGGAAGGTGTTGAGGCCTTGTAATTTCGTTGCAACAACATGGGGGAAAGCCACCCTGTTCAGACCTTAGAGCAAGTCCTTTTCCGTTTGGTGTGGTGGCTCCGATTGGGGATAAAGGGACCATTTTCCCAATAAGGATGATTTTGGGTGTATTTTGCTTATAAAATATGCAAATGGGAAATGATTTAATCTATCTTATTCATTTTCCTAAATATCTATTCTATTATATACCTGGGTTGTTCATTCCTTTATGCAATCTAAAAAGATATCTTCCAACTATTAGTAATGAAGATTATTTAACAGTTGAAAGAGATGAAAATTATGTAAGGATAATTCTTTAAAAAAAAATAGTTTAATTAAAAGAATTGTGAAATTTATATCACATTTATATGTTTGATTATATATAAGGTAAGAAATCATAAAAAAATATCAGTACAGAAGTGCATTTAACATTCATTTATGATAAGAGTTCAAATATATAATGCAGATAAAAAGATAATTGTCAATATAAAAAGCAAAACTTAATATTGCGTGTAGAAGTACCATATATAAGAGGTCCTACTTATACAAATTTACAATAATTTTCTTCTCCTCTTCACTTTCAAGCAATTTAAAGAGTAAAATAGTGCAACTTCAGTTAAATAGTTTCAAACGTCAAAACATAACAAATTTCGTTCCATTAATTCATCAAAGCATTCACAAACTTACAGAAATGCATTCTTTGCAAATGCTTTTGAAAAATTTATGGACCCTTCTCTAAATGCATGGGAAGGGTTTAAATAATAAGCTACAATATGTTTAAAATATATTATTACATAAAAAATGGAGGAGGTTTCAAACAACCATCCTCGTAAGGAGTAAACTTAAACTACAATCTAGGAAATAAAATAAAAACATGATTATGTGGATTGATCCTCTTTTCACATTTGATATCAAAGCTGACAAATATCCATCATTGCCTTTAGCTGAGATAGCTGTGTAATTCGTGATCTGATCTTAACTTTGAATACTGCATTCGAAAGTACTGGATGTGTTTTCTTTGTAGAATTAGTTAATGACTGTAGAGTTAGGCACTGATGATAAGGTTTGATCAGAATATTCCAGTAATTTTCTTGATCAAACTTATTTATATTTTTAATTATTTCCTCCTGCATCTCTGTACTTTGATTCCACAATGCTTCTAATGATTTGAGATCTAGGAGCATCTCAGCTGTGGATTATTTAATAAGTTCAACTTTCAAAAGTTGTTCATTAATAGATTCAATAATTTCATTTCTTAACCTTGATGCCTTTGTCATTACCTTTTCTACTTGTCGTAGTTGTATTTCCCAATCCTTAAATAAAATCTCTTTGTGAAATTTATCTATCTGAGGTAGGTGAAATTTCTTTCCCAAGTCATATCCTTCCCACTAAATGAACTCATTAATCTTATTTTCAAATTTCTCGTATTCAAGTCTTCTGTTAGCCACTTGTTGGATTAGAATTTTTCTTGTATCATAGTAAGAGCTAATGATTGAATCTTATTGAAAAAAGGTTTCTTGTTGCTGCTTTAGCTTTGCATTCACTTCTAGTCCTTCTTTTATGAACATCTCTACTTGAGACTAGCTTTTCAATTTTTCCATTGTTGCTTCAAGTTGTGTTTCCTTCTCTATAATCTTCACTTGCTCTTGCAAATTCATCCTTTCATAATCCTTTTGAAATCGAGACATATTCATTTCCATATGCTTACTGGAGTTAAATTTTTGCTATTCTAACAATCTCTCCAACTCTTGTACTTTGTCTTTTTTTTTCTTCAATAGAATTTTTACCTCTGTGGCTTTGTCAATGGTAGCAGTAGCATATGCTCCCCTGAACTATGATATCTTAGTCAAATGTTCTGTAATATCAGCCAAAGGGTCCTTCCATAGAACGTCTACAGATTCATTCATAAGATTTAAAACTATTTCATCCATTATTCTTCTCTTTCTTCTCTTAACTGCATCCTTATGACTGGGATTGTAGAAGACATCAAGTGAGGGTATCTCTTCAATCTGTAAAACTATCTATTCTATAGGGTATGCCAAAATGATCTCTTGATCATGAACTTCAGATACCTGCTGTAGTGGAATTTCAGTTTCCACTAAATTCTGAGAATGTTTTGGCATTTGCAAACTTGTGGATTCATCAATATTGGGCTTTGGTGGTGGTGTTTCCAGTGCCTTGGAAAAAATTTCCCATTCTTTCTTCAAATATTTTGATTGAGGCTTCTCTGTATAGTCAAGTGTATTCTAGATATGTTGAATGTCTTGAGAAGATGATTCAGCTCCATTTATTTGTCCTCCCATTTGCATCTCCATCCCTTTAATCACTTTATCAATTATTTTCTCTAGGCTCTCATTCCTGCTCTCGGATTCATTATCAGAGTGATCAGAATTCTGAGAATTATGTTGTGATTTCCTCGACTCGTGATTATATTTCTCTTGGGATTCATCTTTAGAAATTTCATTGGCTTCATTATCCAGATTAATGCTTGGACTTGTTCTGTTAAAATATTCAATAAATAAAAAATCCAAAGGGATTATTTCCAGCATTTTATTTCTATATGCTTGAAAAGCCTCAAAGTCTGTTTTACTGAGATGATTGGATGCATTTTTCAATATATATGTGAAATTCTCCATGCCTTGAAAGAAATCATCAAACATTTATTTCTCATTCAAGAAAGGTTTCAATTTAAGCTCAATGGTGAAATTCTTAACCACATCATTCGGATCAAATAGTCTCTTTGGCATTGAAGTCAAATTTAATGAAGTGACATTTGAAATTTCCTTGAATGCATGACCAATATCAAAAAGGGAAAAGGTGCCACACTGTAAAGAGAAAGTAGGCCAAATGGCCTTCTTGGCATCTTTGAGTTGTTTGTAAATGCCACTTACTAGAAGTTGGTAGGCAATTTCCCTAGCTAGGAGCTTATCAGGAACATAATAGGGAAAAACATGGGATAATAATAACTCCTAAAAACTCTAATATAAGTGAAATTCTCTTCAGCGAATCATCTAGCAACTGGCAAAATGTTTGTGTTGGACTCATTAGAAATCATAGGGGTTTTTTCATTAAAGATAATCTGATGGATGGGTAACATGACTCCATTGCAAATATTATAGAAATGTAAATGAAAATTAGATTCCCAAAGGGAACTGTGGTAAATATGGATTGGAGTGGGGTCTTGAGTTGTCCATTTCCATCCCATGATAGGAAAACTTGAACAAAAGCAAATTTCATCCATAATGTAAGCACTCATGTAGAATGGGGGTATTGTTCTAGAGGAAACACTTCTTTTACTTCTATAATCCATGATATTTCTGGCCAAATTATTAGAAAAAATGCTCGTCCAATTCATAATAGAAGAGTTGACGATTGTGTCAATTAAAAGGACTCATTTTATGCAAAACCTAGTGGTATCTTGTTTTCCAAACAATCTACATAGCATTCCAGCATCATAATAATAAGGGAAGGGTAACTGTGCTATCAGGTACATACCGATTTTGTCCCGTTTCAGCTTGCCTTGGTCATATTTCCATTCCTTTATTACTTTCAGGAGTTTTGTATGCTTCTTTGTAAATCTTTGGAAAAAAATATTTATCATAATTTTTCTGTGGCATGGGCAAGTGGTACATTGTCCTTAAATCTTTTGTAGTGGACGAACCAATATTCTCTAGCTTTAAATTCTTAAATGACCTATCTACTATGTTAAGGTGGTCAATTACCCACTTTACCATATCTGTGTAGGGAATAATCTTTAGCCTCATTGCTATTCTATGAAGAAATGAGCATGCAAAGTCGAAGTAGGATGGGTCTGAGGAAATTGTCACGTCTGTTGTAGCTATTTTAACTATTACCCTTGGTTTTTCTTCCTCGAAGAGATGGTACATTGCTTCCCATGAAGAATTGCCGCAATCCTTGTTGCAGGTCGTATCTTAGAACAATGGAGGCATGTTTGAATCTTCAGCGACAAATGTTTGGGAAAATTTCCTTGCCTTTCTTTGTCATTCCAGTTATTCTCACTCCGTTAAGCAGTTTCCTAAATTCAAGTGAAAAGAGTAAACTCAGAATTAAGATGAATGGAGAGAAGGATAGAGTTAAAAAATAATAATAAAAAATTCAATGCTCAATTATTGAAAACATGTTCGAAGTAGATATCAATATTTCAAACCTTACTCCCATTAAATGTCGTTAATAACCCATAACTCTTTCTATCAAATCTCTTACACACCTTTACGTAATATGTCTAATCTATCAATTTAAGATGTTAGATCTTATATCAGGTTGATTATATATGAATCATTTTTCGCACTTGAGCAATAAGTGTTAATATCGCACATCACAAATTTAAAAAATTACCATTAGTTATGTCTTTTTCCATCGATGGATCTCACGAAACGTGATCTATGCAAATCACACATCGCAACTTTCATGTGGTACTAAAAATTTCCATTTTGTTTCTTGTTGCAAAACGCGAAATGTGCTAAGGAGTCACATTGTTGTGCTTTATCGGACCTTTATATATTTATAATTGTTGCTTTATTGTTTTTTTGGGTCTGACTCGTTGCAATATTTACCGAATTGTCATAAATTGATTCTTTTTAAAAGGTGCGATGCAATTTCTTTTTAAAGGGTTTTTTAGAAAATTTGCAACGGGAATTTTATATAACTTGAAAATGTTTAAGCGCATATCGCAATTCAAAATAATTAGATATCTTTTAACTTATTCGTCTTGTAAGTTATGCAATTTGTGATGAGCGCTTCTTAAATCAAAGTGAAAAGGGAAAAACCTTTGTTTCCTAACTTTTTTTTAGACTTAGGCTAAGATGAAATTATGCTCATAAATTTCTATCTATTTTTAAAGGGTCCCCATTTATTTAAAATAAACGGGGGTTGTTGTATAGTACAACAATTGGCGATTCACTTGGGAGAACTAGCTATCTTTGATTGGTTGTTTGAAATTTATAAAACTTTTCAAAATAAAAATAGTTGTAGGAATGAATTTCAATAATTAATATCTCACTATTCAATAAAATATCTCTTGATTATAATTCATGTGAATTCCTCTTTTAAAAATAAAAGTATGAATATCTAAATCAGTCTTTACTAAGTTCAAAAAGATGTATCAAGTGGATCTTTCAGATTAACTTTCTAAATATATACTCTTTTATTATAGATAGAGCCTCTGATCCAATTGGCAATTTAAGCTTTTGGCAAGGTTACCTTTTACCCAACAATGATTCATTGTCCCATCCAGTCACTCTTATAATCTTCAAAAAATATGTTCAATTTTATATACTTTATCTCTTTTGGAAGTTTTTTTCTTTTCTGTAGATATTTTTCTTTTGTATTTTTAATCACTTAAAAGCCATTGTCTTGGCTAGGTAACCAAATATTGACAATGCCATTCATTGTTTGTAATAAAATTGATCAATATGGCTCTTGATGAGACCCCTTGTCCTTTTTATATAATCTCAATTCATTACCCTATTTTGATAGGTAGTATTGGTAATGTCAGTTCAACTGTTTCCCTATGAACATGGTAAACAAGCTCTTGATGAGAATTATTATCTTCTAAGATTTTTAGCATAATTTTTTAAATTACTTTCTAAAAATTGAAAAGTTTGCCAGATGGGGTGAATCATTGGTTCTTTTGAGGATTCTGGATGATAATTTTTTAGAGTTTAAGATTTCTTATCTATAAAAGAGTCTTTACTATGTTAAATATTCTTTTCTTGACAGATAATGGAATAACCATATTTTATAAAGATGATATTTCATCAAAGAATAAATAACTTCAGTGAAATTGCATCTTTCAGTAACATAAAATCTATTTGATATTTGAATCTTTCGATTGTTTCCTTAACAATTCTTATTTCTATAAGCGATAAATCAAAAATATTTTCTGAGATGTTTGCTTGGAAAGCCAAAAATCAATACTATTTAACTTTTATATTCCTAAGGAAAATAAAAGATAGTAATATACAGGGAATATAAGGGGTTACCTCCTATGAAAAGCATTTCTTTAAAATCTACCCATTAACAAGCAAAGAATCTCTTTTGCCTGATAGATCTTGTAATAAAAATTTTGATGGGCCTATTCTTCAATGATTTGAAATGTACCTAGCCACAGCCTTTGGAATTTGGTGTGTTTACCTTCTTCCTCATGTGATTTATCCTATTTCAATACCATATCACCAATTTGGAATGTTTTAGGAGTGATAAAAGTTGTATCAAATGAATCTTTTACTAACTGTTGATGATGTGCATGAGTAATTTTAGCTTTTTCTCTTTCTTCTTTGAGCTTAACGATTTGAAATTGTCTTACTTGAAAATAAGAAGAAGGGGCTTTTCCAATAAATTAAAATTAAGGCAAGAGAATGAATAACTACATTTGTAGGAAGAACAACTTCTTTTCCATAAACAAGATTAAATGGAGAAGTGCCAATGGAGGCCTTCTAAGTTATTCAGTTTGCCCAAAGAGAAAATGTCAATGACTTGTGCCAATTTTATTGGTTTTGGTCAATAGATCATTTGATGATTCTAATAAGGCTTTTATATGTGGATTCTGCTAAACCATTTCCTTGTGGATAATAATTAGCAGAATATTTAAGTTTAAAACCTCTTTTGATAGCAAATTCTATCATAGAAGCTCATGAGAAATAAGATGCATTATCAAAAATTAAAGTAGTGGGTAGACTAAATCTAGTTATTATGAACTGATCAATCAACTCAATAATATTCTCAGAATTGGCTACCTTTAGTGGAATTTCTTCCACCCATTTAGTAAAGTAATCCGTAGTTGTGAGAATTTATTTATGCTATTTGGAAGATTTAGGAGCGATGTCACCGATTATATCTGATCCCCATTGTTAAAATGGTTGTTCGATATTAATTGGTTGTAATGGGAAAGCTAGTTTCCTTTGTTTTCCAGATGCACTTTGACAAAATTTGCATTTCCTTGCATATTCATGAGCATATTTGAAAAGTGTTGGCCAATAGTAATCTGCATGCAGGATTTTATGTGCTGTTGTATTCCCTCAAAAATGTCCTCTAGCTGGTCCATCATTGAGTTCCTACAAAACTTTCTAAGATTCAATTTTCTCTAAGCATCTTAATAACACAGAATCAAAGTTTCTTCTGAACAATACATCATTGATCATTTCATATTGCTTGGAATTCAATCTCAAAGCACATTTTATTTTATAACTAATTTGTGTTGGGGCATATCTATTTTTCAAATAAAACTTGAGATCAGCATATTGAGACTGAGCATTGCTAAGGCTTACCTCTCACACTTTCACATTATTACCTGAATCTGCCTCTGATGATAAATTGGATGTTCCTGTTAGAATTCTGTAAAAACCTTGACCTCTAACAATTTTAGAAGTTCTAATTTCTACATCATATTCTTGTAAAGCAGTAACCCAATTATCCCTTTTCTCTCCTAATCCTCTTTGCATCAATAATTGCCTCACTGCAGAGAATGGAACTATTATCTTAGTGTGAGTTTTGAGGAGAAATGGCCAAAAAAGCTTTATAGCTTTAAATACAACAAATTCTTGTTTTTAAACAGATGAATAGTTAAGTTCTGCACCTTGCAAATTGGAATTGAAAAATAATATTGGTGCTTCAATTTGTTGTTCATTAAGTTGTGTCAGAACATCAGCATAGGATGTATCTGATGAAAATGTATATAAAGTAAAAGGATTAAGAAAATTGGGAGTAGTCAGAAATGGAGCATTGATAATATAATTTTTTATTAAATCGAATGTTTCCCTCTCATTATGTCCCCACTTAAAAAATAAATTTTTCTTAATCATGGTTTGTAAAGGTAAAACTATTTGCGAAAAGTCAGGGAAAAATATTTTTACAAAATTTATCTGTCCAAGAAATGACTGCATATTTTTCTTATTATGAGGGAAAGGAATCCTTTTAATCTCTTCGATTCTTTCAGGATCAATATATATACCTTTTTAAGACACAATGAATCCTAAATGTTTTCCTTCATCTAGAGAAAAATATGGCTTATTTGGGTTTAACGAAATTCCACACTTTTTACATCGCTCAAAGACCTTTTTTAGGTCATTCGCATGATTGGTTGCTTGTCTAGAAAATACTGTAATGAAATATAGATAAATAACCACCAATTTGTTAATGAGTCCTCTAAAAGATGTGTCCGGGGCTCTTTGAAAAGTGGAACCTGCATTGATTAACCCAAATGGCATCTTTTGATAGGCATAAGTTCCCCACTTAGTTCTGAATGTAGTCTTTAACCTATCATCTGGATGTACTGGGATTTGGTTATATCCCAAAAATCCATCTAGAAAAACATAAGTTCAGAGCCAGCTACTGTTTGCAGTACTTAGTTCTTTTTGACATGATTTATTCAAATGTATGAAATCAATTCAAATCCAAATGTCACCATTTTTCTTCCTAACAAGAACTAAATTTGAAACCCATTTTGAATTTCTAACTGGAAATACGATCTTAGCTTTGAGGAGTTTATTCAACTTTGTTTTGATTTGATTTTCAAGATTCAGGTGAATTTTCCTCAACTTTTTATGTACTGGTTTCTCATCTGAAATCATAGGAATAGTGTGTTGAATAAAAAAAGTGTCATATGTTTTAAGATTATTGTAATCCCAAGAAAAAAAACTTTCGTAAGTCCTTAATAACTTAACAAATGATAATATTTCATCAAAAGATAGACCAAGACCTAAATTGACATTTTGTGGTTTATCATTAGTTGCAAGATTTACGAACTCAAATCTTAAGGTTGAACTTTGAGTTTTAGAATTAGTAACTCTCTTAAACCTATATTTTAGATCATAAAGGTCTTCTAATTTGACAACTGACTTAGGAATTGGATTTTCATCTTGTTCTTCCTTTATATGAGTATCATGTTCATTTTCATCTAGAATTTGATTATCATAAGATCCTTCAGATGTAAGGAAATATATGATATCAGAATCATTATTAAAGACTCTCCAATTGGTAATATTATCAGGAACAAATGGTCTAAAAATCAATTCAATAGAAAACCTATCAAGACTAGATTCTTGAGATGGAATTAATTTCGATGCTACATTAGCCAATAAATTTGTGCTAGCATTTTGTATCCTGGGTACATATGAAATATTGAAAGCTAAGAAATGAGAAGTCAATTCATGGACTAATGATTGATAATGCTTAAGGTGTCTAGAATGACAATGGATAGTATTTCTTACTTGTTTGACAATGATTTCTGAATCTCCCAGTACTTTCAGATATTTAATATCAAGGTCAATTGCTTTGTACAAACCTTGGATTAATGCTTCATATTCTACTATATTTTTTGTGCAATCGAATTCTAGTCTGCATGCTAACATGGTTTTTTCTCCTTCTGGCTTATTAAAATGCAACAAGCTCCTGCACCATCTTTTGATTTAGAGCCATCAAAATAAAGAATCCAATATAAAGAATTAACTTCCGGTTTATTTACAAAAATTTTACACTTAGTAGTGTTTGTCTAGGAGAAATTTTCAATTTGAGAGATATCTGCATTATCGAAAAGGGATGATGGTTGAGCATTACAATTTCCAAGAAATGATTCTGTCGATTCCTTCAAGATCAGTAATTGTAGACTTCATGAATTTATCTCGGTCTACCCAGATTTGGTTTTTCTTTCCATTGTGGGGTAGCCACATATGTGACCGTATGTTGCGAAATATCCATGAAGCTTTTCAGACCATTCTTTTCTTAACACTAAAACATAAAACTCAAGAATATCAACCACCAATATATCAATTATGTGGGCAACCTTAGCGTTTGATGACAATCTGATAGAGACAAAACTTATTTATCCTACAACCTATACTTTTTTTCTATCTAGTTGTACTATATGAACAGGAGATCTCTGAGGAGTTATGTTCAACTTAGCACATACTGATTTTGGTATGATATTAGAGGAATCCCCCGAGTCTATTAAGCAATTATGGACATTCTTATTATAGATCTTATAGGTTAAAATAAATGGAGGAGTATCAGAGATGGATCGATCACCTATCATAGTAAAATCTGTACCATCTATTTTAGTTGAAGGAGAAGGAGGTTTACCCATTTGATTAGCAACTTGAACTACTACTGGAGCAAGTAAGGCTGAAGCAAGAACCACATTCAAATATCTAAGTAAAAACGTCTACTAGTATTTTAGCTTAGTAAGTTCATGAATTGAAATATTGGCCCTGGTATTTATCATATCCTCTACTACATTATATTCAATGGTGTCAGAGACTACCATTATCTTTGACGTAGGTGGAACATCTGAAGTAGCATGGTTAGTTTGTGTAGCCTTAGATGTAGACTTTTTACTTACTTTTTTGTCTTTAGCGAGTGTTGAATTCTTCTATTTCTAATTTATCCATGTTGCTTCAGTAGTATTCTTCTCCTTGTACTCACAGGTAAAGCTTCTTGTTATTCATCATTTGGTAGGATAAAATACCACATTCCATTTAGTTCAAATTATTCTTCTACTTAAGTTTCTTCTTCTTCTATTTGCTCTTCATATGTATCTTGATTAGAATTAACATTAGATGTGATGTTGGGTAGCTAAGAATTAGAAGAGTGATTTTTCTTGAAGGGTCTAAAAGTCTTCTTTGAACTAGAACTTTTGGCAACTTGTTTTTTGATATCTGCCATTTCATTTGTCATAGTATTTAAAACTTTTTGAAGACCTTCTACTTCAAAAGGGTCTTTTGGTGTCTTCTTCTTTGAATCATCTTTGAAGGATACTTTCTTTGATTTCCTATCTTCTTGGGAATTGTTCTTTTCAAGACCGATTATGTGTTTCTCTACAGATAAATATTCCTTCATATTTTCTGCCAATGTAGGCAATTTTTCTCTATCAACAAAAATGGCTATATTAGATGGGAGAGATGAAATATACCACTCAATTTGAACTTTTGCACCAGGAACTAATGTAGTAGGAATTTTATTGAGAAACTTATTAAATCTTGAATTGAATTCTTTTATTTTCTCCCCTGTTTTAGCATTTAGATTTGATATATCGTTGATGAGCGATGCAGTGGTTCTGTCATCTCCAAACTTAGCTAAAAATTGTTCGTCAAACATATTCCAACTAGTTATAGAGCGGGCATGTAGTGAAAAGTACCAGGATCCTACAGATCTTGTGAGAGTATATGGAAATAGTCTTACGACATAGTCTTCTCCAATTACCTCCTTTAAATTAATGGATAACATGTAATTATGGATGTGTTCTTCAACTGGAAGACCATCATCAAGATTAAATTTAGGTAACCATCTTCCAGGGTATTTTGGAAGAGGATGAAGAGGAGCAGGCATTTGTATAGCACCTGGATTGTTCCATGGTTGTACATTTGGTGGAGGTACTTGGTCTGCCATTATACCTTGGGTGGAGGTGATGGATTGAGTTTGAGTTGCAGGTGAGGCAAGCTAAGTGCTAGAACTAGTTGAAGGAATAGTAGTTTGTGTACTGGAACTAGTTAAAGTGACACTGATTGTTGAAATGGAAGTTGTGGAAGTGAGAGGAGGAAATGGAAGTGAATGGGGTTGATTATTAGATAAGACCTCGCTGGTGATTGAATTTGATTCAATATTATTTGTCTTCCTTTGAGAAATATCGATAGGAAATTCAAAAGGAGTAATTCCTATCTTTTCAGTTTCTAATCGAGTTAATATTCTTCTAGGTTGTAAAGAAGATGAAACACTAATATCAGATGATTAAGAATTTTCAGGCTTTTCAGCAGAAATGGATACTCTCTCTAACTTTTATATCAAAGACTGAACTTCTGGGGGATTTTGATGAAAATATGGAGATAGTATTGGTTGAGTTTCACTGGGAGACTTAGGAGAGGGATGCTCAACTTCAGATATTAAAGATTTAGATCGATCTAATTTTCTAGAAGTTGAAGGGGATCTAGAAGGAGAGAGACTCTTAGATTGGCTTTTAGATTGATCAGATCTTCTTTCCATTCACAATTTCCCTTCTTCTAGTGCCAAAATGTCGAGGCCTAGGACTTTCGTTGCAACAACATGGGGGAAAACCACCTAGTTTGGACCTTAGAGAAAGTCCTTTTCCATTTGGTGTGGTGGCTCCAACTGGGGATAAAGGGATCAGTTTCCCAATAAGGATGATTTTTTGTTTGTTTTTCTTATATAACATGCAAATGTGAAATTATTTAATCTATCTTATTCATGTATCTAAACTATCTATTCTATTATATACCCAGGGTGTTCATTCCTTTATATGATCTAAAAATATATCTTCCAACTATTAGTGATGAATATTATTTAACAGTTGAAAGAGATGAAAATTATGTAAAGATAATTATTTTAACAAAATAGTTTAATTAAAAGAATTTTGAAATGTATATCACATTTATATGTTTGATTATATATAAAATAAGAAATCATAAACAAATATCAATACATAAGTGCATTTAACATTCATTTATGATAATAGATCAAATATATTATATAGATAAAAAGATAACCATCAATATAAAAATCAAAACTTAATATCACGTGTAGAAGTACCATATAAACGAGGTCCTACTCGTTCAAACTGACAGTATTTTTTTGCTCCTCTTCACTTTCAGGAAATTCAAAGGGTATGTTATTACTCATAAAAATGAAGCACCAGTTGACAAAGTCATAGAGGCTCATGTGTCAATGGTAGGGTCATATAATTCATTTCTCATTACTTGGTCAAGGGAAATTTTGAATTTTCTTGTTTAAATCTTACCCTAAGGTCTAAACCCACTCACTTTCAAACTCCCTCATGTCACATCACTCGTCATTTTCTGACTGATTTCAATTTTCAAGATTTTTGTACCAAAAATTCCATTTTAGCCAAGAATCCTTACTTTTGTAGCGCATTTAGTGTAAAATAGGTAGAAAACGCTATGAAACTGGCTAATAGTTTCATAGCGAATGTGAAGCATTTCTCTGTTTCTGGTTTGGAGCAGTCAA
Source organism: Pinus albicaulis (assembly GCA_034641835.2). Lineage (NCBI taxonomy): Eukaryota > Viridiplantae > Streptophyta > Pinopsida > Pinales > Pinaceae > Pinus > Pinus albicaulis. The sequence goes on along the minus strand of CM076584.1, from coordinate 1,296,687,331 downwards.
CTTCAAAGGAGGTTTCTGAGAAACTAAAAATGAATTTTGGAAATCTGAAAGAGGTTTTTATTCATAACAGTCATAACTATAAAAATGTCTCTTAGTTTCTTCAAATTCATTAGGAGGTCGCAGAAATTGATAAATTAAAATGCACTATGAAACTACTGTTACTAAACTGTCTTGTACATGATTGTTTAGCAGTCAAATTCAAGTTCAATTTATGGCCAAATGAAAAAGTATTTTGGAATTATGAAAGTGGTTTGTCTTCATCACAACCCTAGATACAAAAACCTCTCTCAATTTTATCACAGGTGTTATCAGTTGGGAGATACAAGGATTTCATTGAAGCCCTATTTTCAGAAACAGAGTTTTCCTGTTTTACACATGTTTTGAAAATGCAATTTCTGGACAGCAGGAAATGTGTTTCAAAAAACCAAGAGAGGTTTTATTCAAGACACAATGGCCTACAAAAAATCCTTTCATTTCTCAAACTACATCATGGATTAGGAGATATAGGCTCTGTTCCAAGACCTATTTTTCAGGAAAAAAATAGGAAAAATCTACAAGGATGTCTTAAATAATGAAGAAGAAATGCCTCAAGGAAACTAAAATGAAGTTGGTTTGTGATTTATATGGTTTGTACATGATGAAGACAGGTTATATTCTAATTTTTTGAGCAACTATAGTTTTCATTTGACAAATTTTACGAAAAATCTACATACTCAACAATTTCATAGCGCCTCCAGGCTTAAAAAGCAGAAAAGTGCTATGAAATTGCTCTAGCTTCCTTTTTTTTCTTCTTTTGATCAGTATTTAAGGTGTTAAAGACTGATTTAAGAGCTGAAATTGCTATGAAATATGTGTTGAAGGGTGATTAAAATTATGCAAGAGGAAAGAGTCAAGTTTTTGGAGGATAAAGGCTTGTAATGGCAGCGCTATAGAAAGCGCTAGGAAACTGCTGTATTTTCGTAGCGCAATACATTACATCCTTTTGAGCAGTTTTTGAAGCGATTTTTAGACAGATGGAGGCTAGGAAAGAGCTATGGGACATGTTATACCAACTTTTAATAGCCAAGGACCACGAAATGAAGATTAAATGATAGTGAGAATGTTCTGTTGAGATTCGACAAGATGATGAGCTTAGTGAAAATCAGTCTCCTTCACTAAGTGGGCCCGCAGGATATTTTTAGGTGTAAGTCTATTTTTAGACTATGCCTATTTTTAGACATGGTGATCATATTTTAGAAGTTGCAGGATGCTATTTGTGGATGGTTGGTCAAGTTGGAAAAATAGATGAAATTCTATTTTTAGAATATTGGGTGAAGTCTATTTATAGATCATCGATCTAAAAATAGATGTGTCGATTATTATTAGCTCTTAATAATAATTCGACAATAAACATCAACTTATTCTCTTGGAGCACTTAATTTCATTGTACATATTTGGAAAATCAGTGGGCTGAAGGAATTACGCAATTCCTAGGGTTTACTGGTGGTTCATGCATGTAGGACTCAGTTAGAATTGAAGTGGCAAAGTTATGACAAAGTTGGAAGAGTAGTTCATGGAGTTGTTATTCAGTTAAACTCAGTTAATGGAATTAAACTTAGTTGAGCTAGTTGTATCTATTATAACTGAATGATACACTAGTGAGAGTGGAGTGAATTAATTAGTTAATTATTTCACAAATAATAACTCATTAATCAAATGAACAAATACAACAGTTAACTACAGTGCATGTCAGTTCCAGTGGAGACCCAGTGGAGAGATAAGTGAAAGGGAAAGATGGACTATCCATTGTGACTATAGTGATGCATTGATTGCACCAAAAACACATTGGAGTTGCCAATGAGGATTGCACAATGCAAGAAAGGCATATTCGAATTCATTTAGAGCTATTCTTCAGCAGGGATTGTGCAGTGGAGGCAGGTTATCAGGTGGCAAGAAATTAGTGCATGGATTTACAGATTTCTTCTGATTAGTGTGTGACGATTGATTGTACTGAGAGCTTGATGTACTAAGATTTGTATGAGATTGTTACGTGATCTCCATGATACATATATATGATAGTTGGGGTTCTCAGCTTCAGGCTTTCTCGTTAAACAATTGTGTTATGTGCGATTTTTTTTATTTCTTCATGTGTTTGCAATTGATTTTAATTTTCGCAAAAGATTAACAGTGGACGAATTGTGTATTTAGCAAGAAGATAAATATTGTTAGATCAGGAGAATATGTATATATACATGCATCTTGTATATAATTTCTACATGGTATCGGAGCAGTGTTAAATCTTGAAGATTGTAATTGTGAAGAATTTTTGAGTTTGTGCTGGTGGACAATTCAAATTTGCTTCATAAAATTCTTGGTGCGACAGTTGAATATACATTGAAATGTATTTCAAAGGGTTTCGATTGGAGTATGCCCTTGATGGTAGCTCAAATTACATATCCTGGAAGGATAGGATGGAGGCAGTGATAGAAGATAATGGACTGAAGGAGTTCATCGATAGCGATGTTCCTAAGTTGGGATCTAGCAATGCTGCATTACTTGACGCATGGAAAAAGAAGGTAGCAAAGACAAAAATAATTCTGTTGGAAGGTGTGAAGGACCATATTGTGTCCAGCCTTCACGGGAAAGCCACTCCATTTGCAATGTGGAAGGCTTTGACAGATTTTTTCCAAAGGAGTAGTGACTAGAGGAAGTTGGCACTGAAAGATAAGCTCAGAAAAATAAAAATGGAGAAGGGCAACAATATTCCAAAATATATCACGAAGTTTCTCCATTGTAGGGATGAATTGGGAAGTGTGGGGATTATTTTTGATGATGAAGACTTGGTGAGCTTGTCTCTCCTTCGGCTTCCGAAGAGTTGGCATAGCTACAAAGACTCTGTCAATGGACGGGATAAACTGCTGAGATGGGAGCGACTTTGGTCGGATCTTGTGCAGGAGGAGATAAGGCGAAGTACCAGGGATGGCTCTTCATCGAAGAATGAAGATGAAGAAAATTACACTTTGGCTGCCAAAGCAAGGAAAGGGAAGGGGAAGAAATCCCATCCAAAATCCGAAGCTAAAGGCAAGAAGCAGGATTTGTCCATGGTGAAGTGTTTTCACTATCACGAACATGGGCATTTTTCCACTAACTGCCCACAAAAGAAGAAGAAGAAGAAGGTTGCTGGAGCTGCAGCTGGAGAGGCCTTAGCCTCACAATTTGAACTTGATTTTTCTTTGATCACATTCTTGGTTTCAAGCTATATGGGATTGGTGTGGTATCTTGATAGTGGTGCGTCTTTCCATATGACAGGAGACAAGGAGTTGTTTAGTGACTTGGAGGAGAAGGACCTTGAAATGCATATAGAGATGGGCGACGATGGTCGATACAGTGCGAATGGCCTTGGGACCATTACCCTTGAGAGAGATTCAAGTAATACATTTATGTTGAAAGATGTTATGCATGTTCCAGGTCTGAAGAAGAACTTGGTCTTGGTCACAATGTTGGAAGACAAAGGTTATGATGTTGTTTTTAGCGATGGAAAATATTTCCTGTGACATAAAACAACGGGTCAAACCAAGAGGATAGGGATTCGAGTTAAGAATCTCTACAAGCTAGAGGTAGTTGTCCACGCTGCAATGATGGGCAAAGCAGAAGAAGTGGTGTGCTGGGATGAGGGAGAATTATGGCACAGGAGATTGGGCCATCTTCACCATGGCGCTTTGAAGATTTTGTAGCATATTTCTACTAGACTTCCCAAGGGTACTCTTGCGCAGTCAGATCAGTGGAAGGGATGTACTATGGGTAATTTTGTGAAGACCACCTTTCATGAGAAGGAGAACCATGCTTTGATGATCCTTGAGAGAATTCACACAGACGTGTGTGGACCTTTCTCGGTTGCTTCAATAGCAAAACACAGGTATTATGTTATTTTTGTCGATGACTATTCTTGTAGATGTTGGATCTTGTTCATGTAGAAGAAGAGTGAAACATTCTCAAAGTTCTGTGAGTTTAAAGAATTGGTGGGGAAGGAGTTGGGGAAGCAAGTGAAAGCTCTATGGAACGATAATGGTGGTGAATATATCTCAGGTGAATTCAAATACTTCTATAGCAAAGAAGGAATTCGAAGAGAACTCATAGCGCCTCATAACCCACAGAAGAATGGGGTCGCGGAGAGGAAGAACAAAATGATCATGTGTGCTTCACGAGCTATGCTTGAGAGGGAGCTAGACTTGCATGCAGAGGAGGAACTACCTATTCTGAAAGATGAGCCTCTAGATGCGGATCAGCCATAGGAGGAGATTCATGGAGTAGAGGATTCCACTCATGCAGAACCAAACATCAGACAAGGTAGAAAGTGCACCACAAAAGCTGAGAGAATAAAGCTTGATGTGACATAGAATGTAGGAGTCCCTACATCACAGCCTAGACAGAGACAGTCACCTGACTGATTTACTAGATACATGGCTCTTATGAGCAAGTGTATCATGACAGAGCCATCTTCTTTTGAAGAAGCAGTGCAGGAGCCCACATGGGTAGATGCCACGGTGGAGGAGTATAACTCCATTGTCAGAAACAGTGCTTGGGAGATTGTTCCAAGGCCAGTGGGTAAATTAGTTGTAGGATCAAGATGGTTCTACAAGGTAAAGCAAGCTACTGATGGGAGCGTCGAGAAGTATAAGGCAAGATTTGTTTGCCGAGGCTTCTCACAGATCGAGGGGATTGATGATGAAGAAACATTTGCACCTATCGCACGGTATTCTTCCATAAGGACCATCCTTGCTCTCTTAGCGCAGATGGGTTGGCATATTCATCAGATGGATGTGAAGACTGCATTCCTTAATGGGATCATTAAGGAAGAGGTTTACATTGAGTAGCTCGAAGGATTTGAGATCTTTAGCAGTGAGTCGTATGTGTGCAGACTCAAAAGAGCGTTGTATCAGCTGAAACAAGCACCTTGTGCTTGGTACACACGGATCGACATCTATTTCACTGGACTTGGCTTCACCAAGAATGAGGCGGATGCAAACCTGTACCAAATTGTGGTGGAGGGTAAGATTTTAATCATTGTTCTCTATGTTGATGATTTAATACTAACGGGTGATGAGAAATTGATACACTCATGCAAGGCAAATCTTGCAAAGGTGTTTGAGATGAAGGATTTGGGCCTCCATTATTTCCTTGGATTGGAAATATGGCAGTGGGAAGGTGAACTGTTTTTGTCTCAAGGCAAGTATCCCTGGGAGATACTGGAGAAATTTCACATGCAAGGCTGCAAGCCTATCGACTCTCCTCTTCCAAGAAATTCGAGGAAAGAGGATGCTACATGGGTAGAGGTAGTGGATTCCACTATTTATCGACAGTTGATGGGTTCGCTCATGTATTTAGTTAATACAATATCAGACATATGCTATGCAAGGATCTATCTTTCACAAGTACGAAGTTAAGCCTACCAAGATTCGAGTTGCAGCAAGCATGTTCGCAGGTATCTCGGGGCAATATCCGAGTATGATTATGGTACAAACATATGGATGGAAGTGAAGCGGTGGCGTCTGCCCGATGCGTATTGGGCAGAAGCCCACCTCATGCAATAGCAATGTATATATTCACATCGCATCGACATCAGCTTTCGGTGGTAGTAGGAAACAAAGATCACAACCAAAGCTCAACTAATCGAATACATGGTAGCAAGTCAAGTTGCATGTGAGGCTATCCGGATGAGGAAGATCCCGGTTGGTTTGTTCTGTCTCACACTTATATCCTATAAGGGTACATTGTGATAATCAGAGTTGCATCAAACTCTCGGTTAATCCAGTATTTCATGATAGATCTAAACACATTGACATCCGGTATCATCATATTAGAGATTGTGTGCAGCGGAAGATCATGTTACTTTCATACATTCCCACGGAGGATCAGGATGCTGATATCTTGACGAAGGCGCTCACCAGGAGCAAATTCGAATACCACAGGGGCAGGATCGGGGTGGCAGATAATCCCTATCTTGTGGAGAGGGAGTGTTGAGATTGCAACAAGATGATGAGCTTAGTGAAAATCACCACCTTCACTAAGTGGGCCCACAAAGGTTTTTAGGTGTAAGTCTATTTTTAGACTATGTCTATTTTTAGACGTGGTGATCATATTTCAGAAGTTGCAGGATGCTATTTGTGGATGGTTGGTCAAGTTGGAAAAATAGATGAAATTTTATTTTTAGAATATTGGGCGAAGTCTATTTATAGATCGTCGATCTAAAAATATATGTGTCAATTATTATTAGCCCTTAATAATAATCAGACTCTAAATATCAACTTATTCTCTTGGAGCACTTTATTTCAGTATAAAGATTTGGAAAATCAGCGGGTTGAAGGAATTACGCAATTCCTAGGGTTTACTGGTGGTTCATGCATGGAGGACTCAGTTAGAACTGAAGTGGAAAAGTTATGACAGAGTTGGAAGAGAAGTTCATGGAGTTTTTATTCAGTTTAACTAAGTTATTGGAGTTAAATTCAGTTGAGCTAGTTGTATCTAGTCTAACTGAATGATACACTAGTGAGAGTGGAGTGAATTAATTAGTTAATTAATTCACAAATAATAACTCATTAACTGTCCTAGAAAATACACGCTAACTATAAGACAAGCCAGCCCAAGTGAGGACCCGAAGGAGAGATAGGTGAAAGGGCAAGATGGACTATCTGTTGTGACTATAGTGATGCATTGATTGCACCACACACACATTTGAGTTTCCCATGAGGATTTCACAGTACAAGAAAGGAAGATTCAAATTCATTCAGAGCTATTCTTCAGCAGGGATTGTGCAATGGAGGTAGGCTATCAGGTGGTAAGAAATCAATGCATGGAGTTGCAGATTTCTTCTGATTAGTGTGTGACGATTGATTGTACTGAGAGCTTGATGTACTAAGATTTGTATGACATTGTTACATGATATCCATGATACATAATATATGATAGTTGGGGTTTTTAGCTTCACGCTTTCCCGTTAAACAACTGTGTTATATGCGATTGTTTTTATTGCTTCATGTGTTTACAATTGATTTTAATTTTCACAAAATATTAACAGTAGAAGGATTTTGTATCTAGAAAGAAAATAAATATTATTAGATCAGGAGAATCTGGATATATACATGCATCTTGTATATAATTTCTACATGTTCAAAGAAGGAAAAAGATCCTATGCCTAAAAAACAGCATATTATTTCCTATTTTTGTGGAGGTCAACTAAGTGGTCATGAAGAACAGAATGCCATTATCCAAATTCGACCATATGACGATGCACTTGTCAATGATTTAATTTCAAATAGATAAGGCTATTATAGATAGTAATAAGGACTTTGAGTCCTTTTTGAAATAGGACTGTCAAGTAGGATAGGTGTTTTTTTGTAATAAATTTCATGTTTTATGATTATGCAAGGTGTTAGTGGACAGAAATTCGATGTATCTAGCCTAGAGGTAGATCATCTAAGCATGTAAGAGGTCTATTAAAGGCCATTGGGTCGAATTTCTCAAGGGTTGGATATTTTTTGCAAAATGGCAGCTTATTTTAAATTGTCTATTTCAAAAATACAGAGATTTGTTACTTGAAAAACTTGGGATTCTGAAGGAGTTTTTGGTGCTTAATTATCCTATATGTACCTTTTATCTATCTCTCTTGTAGTTTTTTTCAATTATATTACTCAAAATTCATCCATGAGATGCTCTGACTTCCTTTATGAGTGAATTGACTGTCTATTTTTAGGTTTCATGTGTGTATGTCATACTACTAAAAACTCTGACCTGCATCAACTTCCATGTCAAGTGAACTCACTAAATCACTGAAAGTGTTGATTCCATAAGCCCAATGTCCACATGTTGATATTATTTTCAGTCTACAGGCTGGAAAATGTTATTTCAACAAACTATTTTATTGTAAAGCTTTTGGAGTTTCTGATATATACAGTAACAATACCACTTTTCTTCACCTGAGATTCTTATTATATTTCAATGAGTTTCTATCCTATATTTTGAAATGGTTTTCTTCTAATGACTTAATTCTTATTACTCATAATTCATGATTGTTCATGCTTTGACTTCCTTTATGTTTTAAGCTACGGTGAATCTCTTTGAGTATTTTTTCTTTCAATACCTTGATGTCTTATTACTCAGAATTCGGGTGTCACATGCTCTAACTTCCTTTGAACCTCAAGTTATTGGGATTTTCCTGAAAGTGTTATTCGTTCATTGAAGTATTTACAAGCCTCAACTTCCACAAGGAAAGCCTTGTTATTGAGATCCCTGTCACTGACTCCATAGCCCAAAGGTAGCAAGCATTCATCTTTTCAACCTACAAACATATAAAACTAGTACACAAATAATAGAGTTAGCCATCTATCTTATATCATTATTCTATATCATTAACCATTGAGAGAGCCCTCTTAGATTGAGGAGGCTAAGCCTCAGTCAAAATATTGGTTTGAAATAGTTACACTGAAGTTGTCTGATCATCAGCCAATAAGGTACGATTTTGGTGATAACATTTTGGTGTCATTGCTGGGGACCGAAGGTATAAATTTTCCCTAGGAAGAATGACAAAGTTTCAGTTCTAAGGTCTAGGAGTAGCAAACACTTTGGCACATATTGGCTGTATTTCTACTCTGACAACTCCACACATCAAATAATCAATTGGAAGGTGACTCCACTGTTTGAAGATCAGTAGCTTGATGAATTTTCAAGATGAGTTCCATTGCAAAAATAAATGCCAGGTATGCACCTATGAATCGGTCTCACATCCCTGGTTTCCCAAATCCTGTGCCAAAGGTTGAATGGTTAACTGATCTTCCAATATTTAAATATGAAAATAAAGACAATGATTCTCCTCATTTGGTTAGATTTCATATGCATGTACACAGTCTTAAGGTTCAGTTCCCTGAGGATTGTCTCATGAAGATGTTTATGGCCACTTTAGAAGGAAAATCATGGTCTTGGTATGAAAGCTTGCCAAATGGTTCATTATATTCCCTTGTTGATTTCCATGCTGCATTTTATGAGATTTATGAAGAGTGTCATCCCTCCTTATTACTGGTAAAAGACTGTTGTAAACACTATGTGAGTTTTATTGAATATTTGGAGAATTGTTATGAAGATGATGAGTTCATGGATGAGGAAATTTTAGGGGCCCTTCATGAAAATACGTTTCATCGCCAAGAAGAAAGGATATCCTCTCTCTTGCATGAAAATGAAACCCAACAGGAGTTTATTTAATAAAATCATGTTACATCCTCTAAGTTTGATGAAAAGTTGCAGCAGACTTGTCAGTCTTTTGTTCATCAGGAGTATGAGAATCATTGCAAACAACAAAAGGAAATATTGGAAGATAATTACGATAACTCTCAGTTAAAGGAAAAATTTTATTCTTCATGTTATTTCTTGCATCAGTCTACATCAAATAATGATCACACTAATGAAGAAGTGGGTGAAAATTTTTCTTTATCCTTGTCTTCTATTATGAAATCATTTGAGTGCAAGTTAGAAGTTAAGATTCAATTTGAGGATGAAGTTGCTAAGAACATTTAAAATGACATTGAAGTTTTAGAAGATCGAATTCAACCTTATAGGCTTCATGATCAAGATCAGTCTTTTCAAAATTTGTTAATGCCAGAAAACAAAGAGAGGGTGCTACTACCTTTCTCCTTTGAGTTTGAGGAAGAATACACTTTTTTTCAAAATTAGTTTGAACAGCAGTTTGATAGCACACAACTGAAATTTTGTGTGGCTGAGCAAAGCATACATGAGTTGTCCAAAGCTGCAGAATGTCATGAGAAGCATCAAACAGATCATGTCTTCTTTGATCCTATAGCTGACTACATGGAAGAGTTCTACAGTCCATATTGTCAATTATATTTTCATTATGAGGATCAAATCTATTTTATGTTGCCTTGGTCATTTTAGTATCATGCTTACTGTTGGTTCAAGTGTCAGATCAGATTAATGACTGGCGTCATTGGAATTTTCATGTTGCTTGAGTTAAAAATGGAGATTGCAGCTGTTAGGGTAGGTAGGAGTGTGTGAATAAGCTCAAAGTTCACTGAGCATCTTTTCAGTAGGTACAGATTTGGTTCTTTTGCAGTGATCATCAATCTTGAGCCCAAGGTGAAGGCCATAAGAGCTTGGTGAATTTTTCATAAATTTCAAAGTTTTTATTTCCAATAATATGGATAGCAGCACTGGAACTACTGGTTCTTTAGTGTACCATAGGGGCAAACCATCCCAAGTGGAGCCACTGTTATCACTCATAAAAATGAAGCATCAGTTGAAAAAGTCCTAGATGTTTATGTGTCAATGGTAGGGTCATATATTTCATTTCTCATTACTTGGTCAAGGGAAACTTTGAATTTTCTTGTTTAAATCTTACCCTAAGGTCTAAACCCACTCACTTTTAAACTCCCTCATGTCACATCACTCATCATTTTCTGACTGATTTCAATTTTCAAGATTTGTGTACCGAAAATTCCATTTTAGCTAAGAATCCCTACTTTCGTAGCGCATTCAGTGTAAAATAGGCAGAAAACGCTATGAAACTGGCTAATAGATTCATAGTGAATGTGAAGCATTTCTCTATTTTCTGGTTTTGAGCAGTCAATTTCAAAGGAGGTTTCTGAGCAACTGAAAAAGAATTTTGAAAATTAAAAAAAAAATAAAAATCTTCATAACATACCTAGATACAAAAACCGCTCTATGTTTCCTAAAATTCATTAGGAGGTGGCTGAAATTGATAAATTAAAATGTGCTATGAAACTGTTGTTACTAAAATGTCTTGTACATGACTGTTTAGCAGTCAGCTTCAAGTTCAGTTTCTGACCAAAGGAGAAAAAAAATTGGAATTATGAAAGATTTTTGTCTTCATCACAACCCCAGATAAAAAAACCTCTCTCAATTTTCTCACAGGTGTTATCAGTTGGGCAACACAAGGATTTCATTGAAGCCCTATTTTCAGAAACATAGTTTTCTTGTTTTACACATGTTTTGCAAATGCAGTGTCTGGACAACAGGAGATGCGTTTCAAAATACCAAGAGAGGTTTTTATTCATAACATAATGGCCTACAAAAAAATCCTTCCATTTCTCAAAATCAATCATTTATTAGGAGATATAGGCTCTTTTACAAGGCCTATTTTTCAGGAAAAAACAAGAAAAATCTATAAGGATGTCTTAAATAATGAAGAAGAAATGCCTCAAGGAAACTCGAATGAAGTTGGTTTATGGTTTATATGGTTTGTATATGATGAATGCATGTTATATTCTAAGTTTTTGAGCAACTACAATTTTCATTTGACAAATTTTATGAAAAATATGCATACTCAACAGTTTCATAGTGCCTCTAGGCTTAAAAAACAGAAAAGCGTTGCGAAACTGTTGTAGTTGCCTTTTTTCCTTCTTTTGATCAGTATTTAAGGTGTTAAAGGCTGAGTTAAGAGCTAAAATTTCTATGAAAGATGTGTTCAAGGGTGATTAAACTGATGCAAGAGGAAAGAGTCAAGTTTTAGGAGGATAAAGGCTTGTAATGGCAACGCTACAGAAAGTGCTACAAAACTGTTGTATTTTCGTAGCGGAATACATTACATCCTTTTGAGCAGTTTTTGAAGCAGGTTTTAGAAAACTAGAGGCTAGGAAAGAGTTACAGGACATGTTAGACCAACTTTTAACAGCTAAGGACCACGAAATGAAGATTAAATGATAGCCAGAATGTTCAAAGAAGGAAAAAGATCCTATGCCTAAAAAACAGAGTATTGTTTCCTATTTTTGTGGAGGTCAGCTAAGTGGTCATGAAGAATTGAATGCCATTATCCAAATTCGACCATGTGATGATGCACTTGTCAATGATGTAATTTCAAATAGATAAGGTTGTTATAGATAGTAATAAGAAGTTTTAGTCCTTTTTGAAATAGGACTGTCAAGTAGGATATGTGTCTTTTTGTAATAAATTTCATGTTTTACGATTATGCAAGGTGTCAGTGGACAAAAATTCGATGTATCTAGCCTAGAGGCAGATCATCTAAGCATGTAAGAGGTCTATTAAAGGCCATTGGGTCGAATTTTTCAAGGGTTGGAGATTTTTGGCAAAATGGCAGCTTATTGTAAATTGACTGTTTCAGCAATATAGAGATCTTTTACTTGACCAACTTGGGATTCTGAAGGAGTATTTGGTGCTTACTTATCCCATATGTACCTTTTATGTATCTCGCTTGCAGTATTTTTCATTTATATTACTTATAATTCATCCATGAGATGCTCTAACTTCCTTTATGAGTGAATTGACTGTGTATTTTCAAGTTTCATGTGTGTATGTCCTACTACTAAAAACTCTGACCTGCCTCAACTTCCATGTCAATTGAACTCATTGAATCACTGAAAGTGTTGATTCCATAAGCCCAATGTATACCTGCTAATATTATTTTCAATCTACAAGTTGGAAAATGTTATCTCAGCAGACTATTTTATTGTAAAGCTTTTGGAGTTTATGATATATACAGTAACAATACCACTTTTCTTCACCTGGGATTATTATTATATTTCAATGAGTTTCTATCCTATCTTTTGAAATGGTTTTCCTCCAATGCCTTAATGCTTATTACTCATAATTCATGATTGTTCATGTTCTGACTTCCTTTAATTTTTAAGCTATGGTGAATCTCTTTGAGTATTTTTGCTTTCAATACCTTGATGTCTCATTACTCAGAATTCGTGTGTCACATGCTTTGACTTCCTTTGAACCTCAAGTTATTGGGATTTTCCTGAAAGTGTTATTCTTTCATTGAAGTATTTACAAGCCTCGGCTTCCACAAGGAAAGCCTTGTTATTGAGATCCCTGTCATTGACTCCATAGCCCAATGGTAGCAAGCATTCATCTTTTCAACCTGTAAACATACAAAACTAGTACAAAAATAATAGAGTTAGCCATCTATCTTATATCATTATTATATATCATTAACACTTGAGAGAGTCCTCTCAGATTGAGGAGGCTAAGGCTCAGTCAAAATATTGGTTTGAAATAGTTACACCAAAGTTGTCTGATCAGCAGCCAATCAGGTACGATTTTGGTGATAAAATTTTGGCGTCGTTTCCGGGGACCAAAGGTATAAATTGTCCTTGGGAATAACGACAAAGTTTCAGTTCTAAGGTTTGAGAGCAGTAGACACTTAGGCTCATATTGGCTGTATTTCTACTCTGGCGACTCCACACATCAAATAATCAATTGGAAGGTGACTCCACTGCTTGAATATCAGTAGCTTGATGAAGTTTCAAGATGAGTTCCATTGCAAGAATAAATGCCAGGTATGCACCTATGAATCAGTCTCACATCCCTGGTTTTCCAAATCCTATGCCAAAGGTTGAATGGTTAACTGATCTTCAAATATTTAAAGATGAAAATAAAGACAATGCTACTCTTCATTTGGTTAGATTTCATATGCATGTACACAGTCTTAAGGTTCAGTTCCCTGAGGATTGTCTCGTGAAGATGTTTATGGCCACTTTAGAAGGAAAATCATGGTCTTGGTATGACAGCTTACCAAATGGTTCATTATATCCTCTTTCTGATTTCCATGTTTCATTTTATGAGATGTATGAAGAGTGTCACCCCTCCTTATTTCTGGTAAAATACTGTTGTAAACATTGTGTGAGTTTTATTGAATATTTGGAGAATTGTTATGAAAATGATGAGTTCATGGATTAGGAAATTAAGGCCCTTCATTACAATCCCTTTCATCACCAGGAAGAAAGGATATCCTCTCTCTTGCATGAAAATGAAACCCAACAGGAGTTTATTTATGAAAATCATGTTACATCCTCTGAGTTTGATGAAAATTTGCAACAGAATTGTCAGTCTTTTGATCATCGGGAGTATGAGAATCATTGCAAACAACAAAAGGAAATATTGGAAGATAATTACGACAAATCTCAGTTAAAGGAAAAAGTTGATTCTTCATGTTATTTCTTGCATTAGACTACGTCAAATAATGATCACACTAGTGAAGAAGTGGGTGAAATTTTTTCTTTATCCTCGTCTTCTAATCTAAAATCATTTGAGTGCAAGTCAGAAGTTAAGATTCAATTTGTGGATGAAGTTGCTAAGAACATTGAAAAGGAAATTGAATTTTTAGAAGATAAAATTCAACCTTATAGGCTTCATGATCAAGATCAGTCTTTTCAAAAAAAATTAATGCCAGAAAACAGAGAGAGGGTGTTGCTACCTTTCTCCTTTGAGTTTGAGGAAGAACACACTGTTTTTGAAAATTAGTTTGAACAATAGTTTGATAGCACACAACTGAAATTTTGTGTGGCTAAGAAAAGCATACATAAGTTTTCCAAAGCTGCATAATTTCATGAGAAGCATCAAACAGATCATTCCTTCTTTGATCCTATAGCTGACTACATGGAAGAGTTCTACAGTCCAGATTGTCAATTATATTTCATTATGAGGATAAAATCTATTTTATGTTGCCTTGGTCATTTCAATATCATGCTTACTGTTGGTTCAAGTGCAGTCAACAGGTTCAAGTGTCAGATCAGATCAATGACTGGCTTCATTGGAAGTTTCATGTTGCTTGAGTTAAAAATGGATATTGCCGTTGTTACAGTAGGTAGGAGTGTGTGAATAAGCTCAAAGTTGAATGAGCATCTTTTCAGTAGGTAAAAATTTGTTTCTTTTGTAATCATCATCAAGCTTGAGCCCGAGGTGAAGGCCATAAGAGCTTGGCAAATTTTCCATAAATTTCAGAGTTTTTATTTCGAAGAATATGGATAGCAGCACTGGAACTACTGATTCTTTGGTGTAACACAGGGGCACACCATCCCAAGTGGAGCCACTGTTATCACTCATAAAAATGAAGCATCAGTTGACAAATTCCTAGAGGTTCATGTGTCAATGGTAGATCATATAATTCATTTCTCATTACTTGGTCAAGGGAAATTTTGAATTTTCTTGTTTAAATCTTACCCTAAGGTCTAAACCCACTCACTTTCAAAATCCCTGATGTCACATCACTCATCATTTTCTGAATGAAATAAATTTTCAAGATTTTTGTACCGAAAATTCCATTTTAACCAAGAATCCCTACTTTCATAGCGCATTCAGATGTAAAGTAGGCAGAAAATGCTATGAAACTGGAAAATAGTTTCGTAGCGAATGTGAAGCATTTCTCTGTTTTCTGGTTTGGAGCTTTCAAATTCAAAAGAGGTTTCTGAGCAACTGAAAATGAATTTTGGAAATCTAAAAGAATTTTTCTTCATAACAGACCTAAATATAAAAACCTCTCTTTGTTTCATCAAATTCAATAGGAGGTGGCAGAAATTGATAAATTAAAATGTGCTATGAAACTATTATTACTAAACTATCCTGTTCATGACTGTTTAGCAGTCAAATTCAAGTTCAATTTCTAGCCAAATGAAATTTTTTTTGGGAATTCCTAAATATATTTTTCTTCAACACATCCCTAGATACAAAAACCTATCTCAATTTTCTCACAGGTGTTATCAGTTGGGGGATACAAGGATTTCATTGAAGCCATATTTTCAGAAACAAAGTTTTATTTTTTTACATATGTTTTACAAATGCAATTTATGGACAGTAGGAGATGTGTTTCAAAAAAAAAAGAGAGATTTGTATTCAAGAAATACTAGCCTACAAAAACCTCCTTCCTTTTCACAAAATATGGCATGGATTAGGATATATAGGCTTTGTTCCAATACCTATGTTTCAGGAAAAAACTAGAAAAATCTGCAAGGATGTCTTAAATAATGAAGAAGAAATGCCTCAAGGAAAATAAAATGAAGTTGTTTTGTGGTTTTATGGTTTATAAATGATGAAGACAGGTTATATTCTATTTTTTTGATAAACTACAATTTTCAATTGACAAATTTTATGAAAAATCTGCATACTCAGCAGTTTTGTAGCACCTCCAAGCTTAAAAAGCATAAAAGAACTACGAAACTGTTGTAACTACCTTTTTTGCTTCTTTTGATCAGTATTTAAGGTGTTTAAGGTTGATTTAAGAGCTGAAATTTCTATGAAACATGTGTTGAAGGGTGATTAAAATTATGCAAGAGGAAATAGTCAAGTTTTTGGAGGATAAAGGCTTGTAATGGCAGTGCTACAGAAACTACTACGAAACTGTTGTATTTTTGTAGCGCGATACATTACATCATCTTGAGTAGTTTTTGAAGCGGGTTTTAGACATCTGGAGGCTATGAAAGAGTTATGGGACATGTTAGACCAACTTTTAATAGCTAAGGACCACGACATGAATATTAAATGATAGTCATAATGCTAAAAGAAGGAAAAAGATCCTATGCCTAAAAAACATGGTACTGTTTCCTATTTTTGTGGATGTCAACTAAGTGGTCATGAAGAACTTAATGCCATTATCAAAATTCGACCATGTGATGATGCACTTGTCAATGATGTAATTTCAAATATATAAGTTTGTTCTAGATAGTAATAAGGAGTTTGAGTCCTTTTTGAAATAGGACTATCAAGTAGGATAGGTGTCTTTTTGTAATAAATTTCATGTTTTATGATTATGTAAGGTGTTAGTGGACAAAAATTCGATGTATCTAGCCTAGAGGCAGATCATCTAAGCATGTAAGAGGTCTATTAAAGGCCATTGGGTCAAATTTATCAAGAGTTGGAGCTTTTTGGCAAAATGACAGCTTATTGTAAATTGACAGTTTCAACAATATAGAGATTTGTTACTTGACCAACTTGGGATTCTGAAGGATTTTTTGGTGCTTATTTATCCTATATGTACCTTTTATTTATCTCTCTTGCAGTGGTTTTCATTTATATTACTCATAATTAATCCATGAGATGATTTGACTTCCTTTATGAGTGAATTGACTTTTTATTTTCAGTGTGTATGTCCTACTACTAAAAGCTTTGACCTGCCTCAACTTCCATGTCAAGTGAACTCACTGAATCACTGAAAGTGTTGATTCCATAAGCCCAATGTCTACATGCTGATATTATTTTCAATCTACAGGTTGGAAAATGTTATCTCAACAGACTATTTTATTGTAAAGCTTTAGGAGTTTCTGATATATACAGTAACAAACCACTTTTCTTCACCTGGGATTCTTATTATATTTCAATGAGTTTATATCCTATCTTTTGAAATGGTTTTCCTCCAATTCCTTAGTTCTTATTACTCAGAGTTCATGATTGTTCATGCCATGACTTCCTTTAAGTTTTAAGCTATGGTGAATCTCTTTGAGTATTTTTGCTTTCAATACCTTGATGTCTCAATACTCATAATTCGTGTGTCACATGCTCTGACTTCCTTTGAACCTCAAGTTATTGGGATTTTCTTGAAAGTGTTATTCTTTCATTGAAGTATTTACAAGCCTCAACTTCCACAAGGAAAGCCTTGTTATTGAGATCCCTGTCACTAACTCCATAGCCCAATGGTTGCAAGCATTCATCTTTTTAACCTGTAAACATACAAAACTAGTACAAAAATAATTGAGTTAGCCATCTATCTTATATCATTATTATATATCATTAACCCTTGAGAGAGCCCTCTCAAATTGAGGAGGCTATGCCTCAGTCAAAATATTGGTTTGAAATAGTTACACCGAAGTTTTCATATCAGCAGCCAATCAGGTACGATTTTGGTGATAACAAAGTACAATAGTGCAACTTCAGTTAAACAAATTCAAATGTGAAAACATAACTGATTTCATTCCATTAATTCATCAAAGCATTCAAAAACTTATAGAAGTGCATTCTTTGCAAATTTTTTTGAAAAATTTATAGACCCTTGTCTAAATGCATAAGAAGGGTTTAAAAAAATAAACTACAATATGTTTAAAATTAATTCATTACATAAAAAATGGAGGAGGTTTCAAACAACCATCCTCGTAAGGTGTAATCTTAAACTACAATCTAGAAAATAGAATAAAAACATGATTATGTGGGCTAATCCTCTTTGCGCATTTGATCTCGAAGCTAACAAATATCCATCATTGGCTTCGCTCAACTGGTAGCATAATTCATATTCTAATCTAGCCTTTGAATACTGCATTTGAAAGTACTGGTTGCACTTTCTTTATAGAATCAGTCAATGATTGTAGAGTTAGGCACTGATGATAAGGTTTGATCAGAAAATTCCAGTAATTTTCTTAATCAAACCTCTTTATATTTTTAATTCTTGTTTCATATCTGTACTATTCTTCCATTGTCCTTCTATTTATTTGAGCTCTGGGAGCATCTCAGTTGTGGATTCTTAATAATTTCAGCTTTCAAAAGTTGTTCATTAATAGATTCAATAATTTCATTTGTTAACATTTATGCCTTTACCCTTACCTTTTCTGCCTATCGTAGCTATATTCCCCAATCCTTAAATAAAATCTCTTTGTGAAATTTATCTATCTGAGGTAGGCCAGCTTTCTTTCTTGACTCAAATCCTTGCCACCAAATGAATTCATTAATATTATTTTCAACTTTCTTGCATTCAAGTTTCCTGTTAGCCACTTGTTGGAATATAATTTTTCTTTTATCACAGTAAGAGATGGTGATTGAAGCTTGTTGATAAAAGGTTTCTTGTTGCTGCTTTAGTTTTGCATTCATTTCTAGCGCTTATTTTATGAGCAACTTTATTGGACGTTTCCTTTCCAATTTTTCCATTGCTTCTTCAAGTTGTGTTTCCTTCTCTGTAATCTACACTTGGTGTTGCAAATTCATCCTTTCAAAATCATTTTGAAATTGAGACATCTTCATTTCCATCTGCTTACTAGAGTTAAACTTTTCTTGTTTTAACAATCTCTCAAACTCTTGTACTTTGTCTTCTTTTTTCTTTAGTAGAATTTGTATCTCTGTGGCTTTTTCAATGGTAGCAGTAGCGTATTCTCCTGTGAACTGTGATAGCTTAGTGAAATGTTTGTAGGATCAACCAAAGGGTATTTCCATATAATGTCTACAGATTCAGTCATAAGATTTAAAACTGTTTCATCCATTCTTCTTATCTTTCTTCTCTTAACTATAGCCTTATGACTGGGACTGTAGAAGACATCAAATGAGGGTATATCTTCAATACGTAAAAGTATCTATTCTATAGGGTATGCCAAAATGATCTCTTGATCATGAAATTCAGGTACCTTCTTTAGTGGAATTGCAGTTTCCACTAAATTCTGAGAATGTTATGGCATTTAGAAACTTGTGGATTCATCAATATTGGGCTTTGGTGGTGGTGTTTCTAGTGCCTTGGAAAAAATTTACCATGCTTTCTTCAAATATTTAGACTGGGGCTTTTCTGTTTGGTCGGGTGTATTTTGGATATGTTGAATGTCTTGAGAAGATGATTCAGATTCATTTATTTCTCCCCCTGTTTGCATCCAAATCCCTTTAATCACTTTATCAATTATTTTCTTTGGGCTCTCATTCCCTCTCTTGGATTCATGATCGGAGCGATCCGAATTCTGAGAATTGTGTTGTGATTGCCCTAACTCGTTGGGTATGTGTTATATTCTTTCCACGACTAGCCCCACGCGTTTCAGCGTTGCACCCGACAGCAGGGGTTACAAGGGGCGGCGTCACTTCGAAAAAAAAAAAAAATTTGGTATGCGGACCCACTCATAGGCGGATCCGCCCATGGTTTTGTGCATGGTTTTGCACATGGTTTTGGGGTTCGATGGTTTTCGACCCCCGGTATTTTGTAGATCCGGTCAAGGGAACTACGGTTATGTTCTAATCCAGGGTTAATGGATTGGGGTTTATGTATGCTTCGGCATGTATATATATGTGTTGTAACACTAAAAGGAATATAATGAAAAATCAAGCTTGTCGTCCCGATTTGGGATCCAGGGGAAAATCTCTGTGTTTATCTGTTTTATGTTTTATGCTCTCGCTATTGTTTATTTTCTGTTATAAGATTCGTGTGTAGATAATTTATGTTCAGGGTTAAAACCTACATTTGGTATCAGAGTTGTTTCGGCTTCAAGGGGACGCCTTTGTTGCTGAGGGTTTTTTGCTCGGGCCTGAGGTAGACCCTGTTCAGTGGGAGATCTGCGGGATCGATTCTTGCGGTGAAAGAAGATGGCGAGCGGCGGGAAGATAGAGATCAAGAAATTTAATGGTCAGAGTTTTGAGTTGTGGAAGCTCAAGATGGAGGATCTGCTGGTGGATAAAGATCAGTGGATCGCGGTAGATCCAGGTACTAAACCAACGGCAATGTCAGATGAAGACTGGAAGAAACTGGATCGGCAGGCTAAGAGCACAATACGGTTGTGTGTCTCAGATTCAGTATTGTTGAATGTATCTGGGGAAGCTACGGCGAAGACCTTGTGGGACAAGCTAGGGACTTTGTATCAATCTAAGTCTCTGGTGAATAAGTTGTTCCTACGGAAAAAGTTGTATAACCTGAGGATGAAGGATGGAGACTCGGTGACAGAGCATCTGAACGCCTTCAATACTGTGGTAAGTCAGTTGTTGTCTGTTGATATTAAAATCTCAGATGAAGATAAGTGCATCAGTTTGTTGTGCTCTCTACCAGACTCGTGGGACAGTCTGGTTATTGCAATAGGTAGCAATACAAATACCTTGAACTTTGATGATATTGTCTCAGCCTTGCTGTCGGAGGAAATGAGACGGAGAAATATGGAGGGTCAGAATGGAGATGCCTTATCTGTACGAGGAAGGTCCCAGAACAGAAACAAGAATAAGGTTTCGAGTGGGAGATCTAAATCTAGAGGGAGATCTAAATCTCCTGGAAAGTTTGTAAAGTGTGCTGGAAATGCGGAAAGGAAGGGCACTACAAAAAGGAATGCAGATCTAAAGCTCCTGAGAAAGGAAAGGGATCTGATGAAGGTCCTTCTGCAGAGGCAAAAACCACCTCGGATGAAGGTGGGGATATGTATTTGGCTTCTTCTTCAAATACACATGTAGATCATGAGTCATGGTTGATTGACTCAGGTGCATCCTTTCACTTCACTCCCCATAGGGAGTGGTTCTGCGAGTATGAGAAATATGATGGTGGTGATGTCTTCCTAGGGGATGATAGGAAGGCCAGAATAATCGGACGTGGAAAGGTCAAGCTGAAGCTGCAAGGTGGAAGGATTAGAACACTTCCCGGTGTTCTGCATATTCCTGCATTGGCTAGAAATCTGATTTCTGTAAGCAAGATGGATGAGGCAGGTGTAAAAATAGTGTTCGAGAAAGATGCCTGCAAGATGGTTCGGGGAGCACTGGTATTAATGTGGGGAGTTCGGACTGGAACTCTG
>CM076584.1:1296488047-1296665992 GCA_034641835.2 Pinus albicaulis | reverse complement strand
GTCCTTCTGAAGAAGCTTAGCCACTAGAAGGAAGATCAGCAAAGATGAGAAATCAAGATGGGACAGCATCTATCAAGCCTCCACTCTTCAACGGAAACAATTTAATCTTCTAGAAAACACAGACAATATCCTATATTCAGTCTCTTGGAATAGATGTATGGGCTATTGTTGAAGGAGGTTATCAATATCTAGCCTCACTTCCAACAGATGCAACGGCAAGAAAGAACTATGAAACAAATGCAAAGGAATTCAATGCACTATTGGGGAGTCTAATGGAATCAGAATTTGTCAAGGTCATGCAGTTGAATACAACAAAGGAAATATGGGACAAAATCATTCTAAGCTATGAAGGTGATACAAAGGTAAAAAGTGCTAAACTCCAAAATCTCAGAATTCAATATGAAAATCTAAGGATGCATAATGAAGAGAGCATTGCCAGTTTCTTTTTACGTCTAGATGATATTTTAAATTGTATGAGAAATTTGGGGGAAACCATAACTGATACTACTATGGCTAAAAAAAATTTAAGATCTATAACTTCAAAATTTGAGTCAAAAGTGTCTGCTATTAAAGAGAAGCAGGATCTTCAAAGTCTTACTATTGTTCAACTTCATGGTATTCTAACTGCATGCGAAATGAGAAAAGGAGGATCATTTGAAGTCAAAGAAGTCATCTTTATAGCTTATACAAAAGGAAAAGAAGTACAAGAAACAAAAGGATCGGGGTATGTTTCATAAGAAGATGAAGTAAATTTTGTAAATAAGCTCCAACTTGGCACTGGAAGGTTCAGAGGTAAGCTTCCTTTCAAATGTTTTTCTTGTGGAAGAGTTGGTCATTATGCTACTAAGTTTCCTCATAAAGAAACACATGAAAAAGGAAAGGAAGTAACAATAAGAAATAAGAGTCGGTTTAACACTAGAAAAAATTATTATACTCATGAAGATAGTGATGGGTTATCAGACAGTGAGGAAGAATCTAATCTAGATCTTAGACTTCTCATGGCATTTGAAAAAGAGTCTAGCGAAGAAAAGGATACCTTTATGGATGCTCTAGAAGACAATGATTTTCTTGAAGAAATCAATCAGCTCAAAATACGTTTGGAAGAGAACAAAATATCAATAGAAACTCTAAAAAATCAGCTGGAAGAAAAGGAGAAACACAATGAGAAATTAGAATGTGAAGTAGTAAGTCTAAGAAAAGAAATAGAGAAAGTAAAGAATTTGAATCTTAGATTTTCTAAAGGATCTGAAACCTTGGATGAAATTATCAAGGTACAATGTTCTCCTCTTATGAGGACAGGTCCTAGATATGTCAGGAATCTTCTCAGTCTTTAGCACCAAACTATCTAAAAACAGCTACAGCCAGCCTACAGCATTCTGTCGCTCAACAAGGAAACAAAGAAACTTTACAGGTAAAGCATGACCATCTCAATACAAAGAACACTATCAGGAATACCCTTCAGAGAAATATCAACTAACAGGTAAACACAAATAGAAGGTTACATGATCGCAGAAATTTATTTTTCAATGGATAGTGTTTCTCATGTCATAATTTTGGTCATAAATTTGTTCAATGTGTTGCATACAAAACCATCATGACTAGAGAAGCAAGAAAGAAAAGAATGGATACTGGAGTAAAGAAGAATACATATAACAACTTTTCTCCTCTTCAAAATGAAATTGAATGTGCTTATTGCAATAACTTTGGTCATGAAGAATTTGAATGCAGGAGCAGACTTCAGTCAAAAGATCATATACCCTCAACTTCCAAAGTATGGAGAAAGAAGGAATTACAAGTTGAGAACTATGGCATAGCTTTATTTGCAGAAGGAGAAGAAAATCAATGGTACATTGATAATGGATGCTCAAAACACATGACAAGTGACAGAAATAAACTTCTTGCATACAATGCTCTAGAAAGAGAAAAGAATGTTACTTTTGCAAATGATACTCCTGCTGTCATTAAGGGAAAAGGTTCTATTTTTCTAAAGGAAAAGGTGAAAGCTAAAAATTTTATGTATGTGGATGGATTAAAGCATAGCCTGTTAAGTATAAGTCAAATGTGTGATCAAGGAACTGAAGTTGTTTTTAGCTCAAACGAATGTGTGGTACGTGATCTTGATATAGGAAAAACAATTATAAAAGGAAATAGAACACCAAGCAACTTGTATGTATTGGAAAGCTATAAAGAACAATGTTACTTGGGTAAATATTTAGAAAATTGGTTATGGCATAGAAGATTGGGGCATTTGAGCTTCTCTCAAATCAAAAAATCTAGCAGACTCAAAGTTGTTCGTGATCTTCCCACTATTACTCTGCCTGAGAGTACCATATGCAAATCTTGCCAATTCGGTAAGCAAACCAAAGTGCAATTTAATACCAAAGAAGGATCAACAAGTAAACCTCTTGAACTTATTCATATTGATATATGTGTAGCTATGAGAAAAAGGTCACCCCGTGGAGAACAATACTATATTCTATTTATTTATGTTTTCTCTAGAATGTGTTGGATTGGGTTGCTAAAAGACAAAGATGAAGCATTCGAAAAATTTCAGATATTCAAAGCACTGGTTGAAAATGAATTAGATCTAAAAATAAAGTGTCTTAGATATGATCAAGGAGGTGAATATATATCAAATGAATTCTTTTATTTATGTGAACAACATGGCATAAAAAGAAAGTTTTATATAGCTGGTACCCCACAACAAAATGGCGTAGAAGAAAGAATGAATAGAACAGTTCAACAAATGGCTCGGGCTATGCTTGATGATTCAAGAACACCGGACACATTTTGGGGAGAAGCAGCACATACTGCTATAAATATTCTTAACAAAGCACATATTCGTGTAAACAGTGATAAAACTCCATATGAGTTTTGGTATGGTAATCTTCCCACTATAAAGCATTTTAAAGTTTTTGGAAGCAAATGTTTTATCAAGAACAATGATGAAAAACTTGGCAGGTTTGAACCTAGGGTAGATGAAGGAATATTTCTTGGTTACTCTTCTAGAAGTAAAGCATATAAATGATACAATAAAATACTTTGGAAGATTGTTGAATGAATTGACGTTGTAATTGATGAATCTCTCTCAACTCCAAAAGGGGAAATACAAACAAAAAATGAAGATGATGATGATGTATATCTTCCTACACCTAATAGAGGTAATATAGAAGGTGAACCCAATGAAGCAGTAGAAGAAGATCTATCTGAAAAGGCTCCATCCAGGCATGTTCAAAAGAATCATCCAGAATCTCAAATTTTGGGAGAAAAGGGATCAGGTGTCCAAACAAGAAGAACTCTTGTAGGGTCTACTAGCTATCTAGCATTTTTATCCACCATTGAACCACAAAATTTCAATCAAGCTAGTAAAGATAAATGTTGGATTCAAGCCATGAATGAAGAACTTGATCAAATTGAAAAGAATCATACTTGGGAACAAGTTCCAAGACCTCATGATAAAAATGTTATTGGAACAAAATGGATATTCAAAAACAAGTTAAATGAAAATGGAGATGTTATTAGAAACAAGGCTAGACTTGTTTGTAAAGGGTATGCTCAACAAGAAGGTATAGACTTTGAAGAAACATTTGCTCCTATAGCTAGACTTTAAGCCATCAGAATGTTTCTTTCTTTTTCAAGATTTCAACAAATCAAAGTTTATCAAATGGATGTTAAATCTACTTTCCTCAATGGTGATCTAGAAGAAGAAGTTTATATAGAACAACCAAAAGGATTCATTTTGGGCAATGATGAAAAACTTGTTTGTAAACTTAAAAAGGCTTTATATGGTCTCAAACAAGCTCCAAGGGCATGGTATTATCATCTTGACAAATATCTTCATCAACAAGGATTTTCAAAGGGTTATGTTGATAGAAAATTATACACAAAACCGAAAATGATAAACTATTGATTGTGGTTGTATATGTTGATGATATCATTTTTGGAAGTAATGTAGAGTCCATGAGTCAGAAATTTTCTTCTGTTATGCAACAAGAATTTGAAATGTCTTTACTTGGGGAACTAACATTTTTTCTTGGCTTACAAGTGCAACAAGCAACTGATGGCATATTTTTATCTCAAGCAAAATACCTCAAGAAAATTTTGAAGAAGTATGGGATGGAAGACTGCAAACCTATAAGTACACCAATGATAACTGGGTGTAACCTCAGTTCTCATGATGATTCTCCCGTAGTGAATCAACCAGAATATAGATCCATGATTGGAAGTCTACTTTATCTAACGAGGACAAGACTAGACATTATGCATGCAATTGGGATTGTTGGACGATTCCAAGCTAATCCAAATGAGTCTCACCTTCAGGCTGTCAAAAGAATATTCAAATATCTACAAGGAACTCAAGACTTTGGACTATGGTATCCAAAGAATGTCGATCTCACTTTTCATGCTTGCACAGATGTAGATTGGGCTATAAATGTTGATGATCTAAAGAGCACTAGTGGTGGTGCATTCTATATGGGGCCCCGATTAGTATCTTGGTTCAGCAAGAAGCAAATCTCTATTGCCTTATCTACAGCACAGGCAGAATATGTGGCTGACGCATCATGTTGCACACAACTTCTTTGGATGATGCAGACTTTACAAGACATTCAAATCACATGTTCACCTCCCATATCCATTATGTGTGATAATACAAGTGCCATCAGTATCTCAAAGTATCCTGTTATGCATTCCAAGAAAAAGCACATTCCTATCAAGTATCACTTCTAACGTGAACAAGTGCTTGAACAAAAGGTGAAATTGGAATATGTTCCCTCCAAAGAACAAGTTGCTGATATATTTACTAAACCTCTTCCCAGGGAAGCATTCAAATATCTCAGACAAAGTTTGGAGTTGTCTCTACTGTTCAGAAGATCAGATTCTCTTAAATTTAGAAGATTAAATTGGATATTCAGATTTCAGAAAGGATAGTCGCGTATATACGCGAGTTTATATACAGAAAACTGCATATGGGTTTTTGGCTGGCATAATTTTCTGGGTCAACATTTTCAGAACAGTTGCGGTGCTGTTGGGTATCTTTGGTGATGTTCAAGTTCTTACATTTCTGTTTCACTCTCTACTATTTCTTTTATGAATATGCCTTGATGATTTTCTGTTGAAAGTGTTCAGGGTGCACAAGCTAAGGGGGAGCACTTGTCCTATGGGAAAGGATGCATTGTTGGCATTCTAATTATTTGCTGTGATCTGATCTCATGATTGAGATTCTTTGGTCTTGTGTATAAAAATTCATTTGAATAAAAATCATGTTGAGATCTATGATTTAAATTGTTATATTCAGTCATGTAAAGACTTGTTCCAATTTTTAAACCCACCTGGTTGGGTAGTTGAGTCAAAATGTAAATCCACTTAGTTGGATCATTGATGAAAATATGAGTAATTGGTGATAGGAAAGGTCATATTTGGTTGAAACATCATGTAATTAATTTAAAAATATGTTTGATTACTTCAGCATGAACTCTGGGGAGCATGGTAAATTCAGTGCACAGAGCTCATCTTTCTACAAGGAAAGAGAAACCTTGTTTTGGTTTTGATCCACCCTTTGCCCTTGATGTCAAAGGGGGAGAGTATCATGGTGTTTGAATAATGGTTATGACTAATGTATCTATCTGTCATTGTTGCCATCAAGTCCAAAGGGGGAGATTGTTGGAAATATGATGTAATATGTTGTCCTTGATGGAAACCTACTTGATGAATTTCCTATGATAAGAAACTTGTGTGTTAAAAATGTAAGAATGATGTATCTACAGATCAGTTCATATGTGACAGAGAAAATGATTCCAGTATGTGCCAGAGAAATTTTATTTTTAATATTTCACAATGTATACACGAGTTTGTAAAGGCCAAGTCACGTATGCATGTGGATAAGTACGTCCCAAGTCACGTATGCTTATTTGTGCTCCAAATTTATAATACCAGGGGACTTTACCATGGTATTATCCCATAGTATTGAAATTTTTATTATCTATTTGATTCCATCCAGGATTACCATCAGCAGTTGAGTAGTTTTGACTCATGGTATTGGTAAAAGCTAAATCTATTTAAAGAGAAGAAGATCTAGTGCAAGGTGTGCATGAGTAAGGGTTGTTAATGAATGAAAAGTATCTAAGGAATATTTGCATGGATGAATTCTGTTTTTAATTGATAGTTCTGAATCTATGATACACCCGTGGATATAATGATGGTTCAAGATCTCTAGATCTGAAGATGATGCATGTAGCCTCTACTCTAAGTGTTTGAGTTCACACCTGTTGCCCTCACATATTAGTGAAGGGTTTTGCGTTCAACGCACAAATTCTATGCTCGAACTGATATATATTACCTCATGAAATGTATATGCTACCTGCAAACATGCACCACCAAATAAAGACCACAAATAGCCTTCTGCATGAGACTATTAACTCAAATAAACATTAACATGTATGATTAACCATAAGAATAGATTAATAGGAAGGAACATGCAATTTCATTAATAATAAATCAAATGGTAAAATTATACATTCAACAAATGATATCCTCTCCTCAATCTTTTAGCATGTTCTCTTCTCCCAATACAGCAGAGCTCTCGCGCTATAGTGTGGATACTTGATCTCTAACCCTCTTTACTTGGTGACATTATATAGCTTAATTATATCATTTGGGAGAATATATCTAGACACATATGGGCTTGAGAAGTTAGGAAAATTCTACAATAATGGACCCTTATCCAACACATACACAAGTGGGTCAAGTTGATCTCCTTGGGAATGACAGACTCTAGAATATGTTTTCAAAATTATGAGCTTTTCCTCAATTATCTCAATTATGAAATAATTATTATCTCATAATTATGATATTTTGGAAATTTAATTATGATAAATAACTCAATCATGTAATTCTACGATTTTATCACGGGATAAATCTCATACAAGTAAAATAAAATTTGGAAAGGGAAGCATTTTATCCAAAGAAGTGAGGTAAGTTTATATTGGGTTTCTCTCACTATAATGGAGTGGCAAATAGGGTAATAAAAAGTCATTAGACAATCAATAATATTAACAACATATTAATTATCACCTTTGTAATCCTTCCCTAAGAACATGGCTATAGTTATATCTAAAACATCAAGTTCTAATTCAATGCATCTCTCACAATAACTTAACATGTTAGAAACATCATTCTAATCAGCATGCAATCAACAATCGAAATGATATAAGTAGCACACAACAATATTCACATTCAGCTACTACACTTTCTAATAGAGCTTGGTGACTATGTTCTTCTATGCCCACTCTACTTATTCATGAGCACATTAAGGTCCAAGAATTGAACCATGCTCTGATACCACTTTGTAACACTCCTTTTGACCCCCTTTACCTAACCCATGTTAGATGGAAGGTGTTACTTAGTCCTTTCCCAACTTTCAAGATCTCGTTGTGGAAATGTTGATGAGGCCCATAATTAGATATATTCTATGAGGTTAAAATTTCATCCTTCTGTTATTAAAATACCTCTCTCTGACATTTATTTACATTTTTGTCATATTATGCTTAATGAGAAGGGTGTACGATGTTTGTCATGTCTTGTTTCCTAATCTAAATTAATTGCAGGAAATAAAGTTATTTTTGAGATATTTTCCACCTATGGGTTCGAAGTAGACAACAAGGATATATTTTAAGAGGTGTGTCCACCTCCTTAGCTCTCTCAAACAACCAAGTTCACAACTAGATATCTCCCAACAACTCGAAGGAAAAGGCAGCCAAGTAAAGTGATAGTTATGATGAGCCAAGCTCCACTCTTATCGAGATCAAGGAGGACTTATTCATACTTTTTAGGGATTTATTGGTAGCTACCCATTTCTATAAATAATCATATGAAAGAGATCATTAGGATTCAAAATTTGCATTCATCTAGGTAGTTCTTGAAATCTGATTTAGTGTTATTTCTTATTGTCATATGATGTACTAGACATTTTTATGCAATGATAATGAGAAGTTGCTTGTTCAATCATTGATTTAGTCTTAGAGGGCTGATGCTTTTGGGTTAGGTCCCAATCCATCGACTAAGTCCCTCTTGTGTATTTATATTCTCCCTTTATTTTTCAACATCTTGTTTAGTCTATTTACATTCTAGCAGCATAAAAAATCCATCAAAATTGTTCTTGTAGCCTCTCTTCCTCACCTCTTTCATGGGAGCTTGAGGAGAAGGATATCAAACCACATATCAAAAGTAGTTTTTTTATGATTTATTATTGTCGGAACGGGGTTCCCTAACCTATGTTTCTGGTATAATTTTTTAATAGTTCGTCCTGCGTAGGGGTTTTGGGGTGGGTAAAAGCCCCTAATGTTTTGTAATGCGTTAAAGGGTAGCTCTAGGGTCCACAAACCATGATTTTCAGACCATAGGATAGCAAAGGCTACGATATAACAAATAGATAGATATTTGGGTCTAGTAATTAAGTAAGATATAAGATTGATGCTACGTGTGAATTGTTAAGATATGTCTGGGTTTTTTTGGGTAAGGACTCCTGCTGGCTGTGTGCGCGGAGATCCTTAGTCCTGTTGTGTGTGGGTCCCACTAGGCTGTGTTTGGGTTGTAAGTGGATCTTTGATGCTAATGAATGAAAAGTATATTTTAAGTAACTTTTTGTTATCTGGATTGATTGTGTTTACTGCTGAAGCACATCTGTGATATTCATTCAAGCTGCGAATGTATCTGTGATCTTGAATTGGCTATGGTTATAATGTTCTATGATGGTATTTGATGATGCACACGTGGATGTGAATGTATTGATTAGATCTGTTGATGATAATAGCCTTGTTATGGTTATGTGTTGATTATATTGTTAAGAGAGTTGTGAATAGACTCATTCTGTGCGAACCTAATAAGTTGCAACACAGATCTGGCTTAAATTACCTACTCTAAAATATTATTGTGCGAAAAATGTGTTCTATGCAGCCACACCGAATGAATGACCTCGGATCAGAGCAAAAGTAAAACACGAAGTGGTAAGTACTACTGAACCAATCGAGAAGGGGATTGATCCATCTACAGTCCATTAAGAGATTTGGTTTCCCATGCAGGAAATAGTCCTCCAGCTACACCACCTTCAAGTCAGCATAAGGGTAAGAACTCACCCACACCTTCGCCACCACCAGAAGATGATATGGCCACACACATGAAGCTACCCACCTTCAAGGGTGTAGGAGATGAAGATATGGACCGATTTTGGTTTTTAGCAGAATCAGTATGGACTACACAAAATGTGGCTACCGATGATGTAAAAAGAGCACAGCTATCCCTCGCCTTTGAAGGAAGGGCATTAGACTAGTATATAGGGTACGTAGGCCAACATGCAGATCCATCTATTCAAGAGATTAATAAATCTTTAAAATAGCAATTCTAGAAACCTAAGTCCTACTCGCAGCTAGTAACTGACCTGAAAGAATTTAGACAGGAACCCACTAAGTCTGTATGGGAAGCTGATCAGTGATTAAAGAAGGTGATCAGAGATGGAGAATTTCTATATGATGATAGGAAACACAAGGAATGGTTTATCGCTATGTTTCTACCTCACCTGCATGGAACTATGGGTCAGCAGGCGATTGAGATGCAAGAGAAAGCCGTGGAGATTACTATGAAACTAGAAGTTGCACCAAGAGATCTAGTTTGGGGTGCAACAGATTCAGGGACAGCTGGAGGCAATTCACCTTGAAATCCAGAATCTAAGGAAAGAGCGAGGAAAGGAAGCTAGCCCAGACATATGGTGCATAAGATGTAGGGCGTCTAGCCACACCAAGGATCAGTGTCCTCTGCTAGCAGACTACATGCAGGCTGGGGGGCCCAGCCCATTGCATCCTAAAGAGGTTGTGGGACCAAGTGGTTCGACGTTATGGTGTGCTAACAATCACGTAGCTAGACTACATGATACCAACCACTGCCCCCCATCTTGGTGCGTATGTTCCATAATTAAAGCAAAAATGGTGTTGATTCTACTCATCTATGGGACATGACGAAAATAATTGTTAGACCTATGTCTTAATGATAGATCGGGGAAACCTATACAAGGTACAGGCTGACCCTTCTTCACCACTATCTCCCTGAAGCATAGGAGGCTCCCTAGAAAGAGGCAAGGGAGGGGGAAGGGGAGGAGGCGCAGGTCAGGGAAGAGGACAATTTATCTGTTACAACTGCGGAGAAATAGAGCACTTCGCATGGGGCTGTCTGCACCCTGCGCGAAAATCTTGCCGATATTGTCGATAATTACACCATGTGATTAAATATTTTCCCATCCTAATAGCAAAAATGCCAGAAAAATAGTAGACACCTATGCAGAATGTACATAGGGTTAAGGCAGAACTGCGTGATGAAGGACCAAGTATTAATGTCATAACGCGCAGCGGCATGGCAACTAGAGGATATGAGGAGAAGGTTGCAACTAAACCCCTTATCCAGAAGGCTGCTGTCAAACAAGAAAGCCTGGAGGTACAGAAAGAGAAAGAAACCTTTGTTGCAGCACGCAAGGACTTTGCCAAGGATGAGGCATCTACCTCCAAGGCTCAAACAAACCTAAGAGTGGATGATGAAGTTAAGCCATTCCTACAAGCATGTATGAAGCTGCTACGCAACCTAAAGGTGGTAGAAAATATCCAAACACTGATAGAAAGTTGCGCAGAAAGAACTAACCCTCCTACAGAGGTTAGAGATGTTCATAAGTTGTACAAGTACAAGAAGCGCACTGGGCAGGAGATGCGGCTAACAGCGCAGATTGGCAACTATGAAATGGATCAAGATATCTTGGATCTGGGGTAAGATGTGAACGTATTGCCGAGGCAAACTTGGAAGCAGATGGGAGAGCCTAAGCTAGAATGTTCTACTATATAGTTGCGCATGGATAACTAGCAGAATATCATACCATTGGGAAGGTTGTCAAAGATTATGGTAGATATCGCAGGAGTTAAGGTATGCACCGACTTTGAGGTAATTGAGATTGTGGAAGATTCGGACCCTTATCCTGCGCTCCTAGGACTAGATTGGGTGATAGACATGGGAGGCATTATCAACATAAAGAAAAGGAGAATGCTTTTTGAGAATGAGGGTACAAGGGTGATAGTCCCACTAGACCCTGCAGAAGGGGAGCGGCATACAAAACCGGTGCGCGAAGAAGAGGATGTGGATCACATTTATAAATTAACCACTCGGGATGAGGATTGGATCAATCCTACAGTTGATGGTGTGCTTTGCTGGGAAAAGGAAAATTAATTCCTCTCTGACTTCGAGGGGGAGATATAAAATTTGCAGAATCGGTTACATGACGTATCTGCACTGCGATGTCTTAGAATCACGAAGAGCTTCTGGTGTATCACCTCAGAGGTAAGAGAACTACCCTACTTTGATGGTTCTAGTAGTATTAGGGAGTTTTTGGGAACATTTGAAGATGAAGACCCAAGGGAGCGAAGGATGTGGGCACTTAACCTATCCATGTGTGCAACCCCTGTGAGGTGGTGGGAAACTCATAAGGGGACGTTTCCGGATTGGGAGGAATTTCACGAGATGATGGTCCTATGGTTTGAACCCTTGGTTCACCTGCACGTGAAGACTTTCCTTCGCCCAGGAGACCCGCACAAGCACCTGTCTACATGGATGGAGAAATGGTATGAAATAACTATGAATGAATGGGTCCACCTGTTCTTTCATGCCTTGGGGCCAATCCCCACCACATGGTATTTCGATGCAGAACTACATTAGCACACCCACCACTAGGGAACCCTGAACAATGAGTTTATAAGGACGTTCATCTTGATAGTTGGAACGGAGGCACTTGAAGAAGCCCTGCAGGATATAGATTCCT
Source organism: Pinus albicaulis (assembly GCA_034641835.2). NCBI lineage: Eukaryota > Viridiplantae > Streptophyta > Pinopsida > Pinales > Pinaceae > Pinus > Pinus albicaulis. The sequence continues at coordinate 1,296,654,147 of CM076584.1, read as the reverse complement.
TAAATTTGATGAATCACACCCTCGTGCAGCATATGGGGCACCAACGTGGGAGACACAGATGTAGGATATTGTCAACTACTGCAATCTGTCAATGGAGGAATGTAATGAAGACCGACAAAATATCTCTATCCTAGAGTCGAAGGGAGAGCACATATTTTTTGGACCTCCACTGCAAACCGTCGATGTGACTAAGCCTCTTAAGCTGCGAGAAGTCAACACTAGAACGAAGGAGCAACCTAAGCTAGCTAAAATTTGGGACTACTGGGATGATGATACTGTTGGAAGAGTCACAGAACTCTTCATAGAATACCAGGACCTATTTCCTACGAAATTATCAGAACTCAAAGGGATTACAGGGGACCTAGGGGTCATGCTCATCACTTTAAAACCAGATGTGTGCCCTTTTAAGCAGTGCCCTTATTGATTGAACACCAAGTATAAGAAGAAATTCAGGAAAGAACTTGAAAAAATGATGGCTGCAGGTTTCATCGAACCAATCGAACAGTCATATTGGGTAGTTCCTATGTTGTTTCAGGAGAAAAAGACTAAAGGAGAGATACGATCTGTGTTGACCTGCGCAAATTGAATGATTCCTGGGTATATGATCCCTTTCCTACGCCATTCTCAGATGAAATCCTTGATAGCGTGGGGGGGCAGGAAGCGTACTCATTCATGGATGGGTTCTCGAGCTACCATCAGATCAGGATCACACCTTAAGATCGCAACAAAACTACATTTTCCACTGAATGGGGATCTTTCCAGTACACTGTCATGCCGTTTGGAATCAAGAATTCCCCTGCCATCTTTTTGCGGGTGGTGGTCGCAATATTCAAGATATTCATCCACAAGTTTTTGGAGGTATATTTTGATGACTGGGCCATATTCGGGTTGGAAATGAAGCACGTCTCAAAATTGCGCATGATGTTGGATGCCTATAGAAAGCACCACATTTCCCTGAATATTAAGAAGTGCATATTTTGCGTACCCTTCAGGATCTTGCTAGGCCACATAGTCTGTCTACAAGGATTGACGGTTGACCCCACCAAGGTAGCAAATATAATCAACCTGGCAGTCCCTACAACTGACAACAGTTGTGCTCTATCCTCGAACATACAGGCTACTACAAGAGTTCATTCAAGGGTACGTACTGATCACAACACCCATGGAAAAGTTGCTAAATAAGGATGTTTCATTTTTTTGGGACGAGGAGTGTGAGAAGAGCTTCGAACTACTCAAGGAGAAGATGGACTCTGTGCCTATCCTCATATTTCCTGATTGGGCGAAGGTTTTCCATGTTCATGTAGATGCGTTAGGGATCGCCCTGGGAGTTGTCCTTACGCAGCCTGGGGACGGAGACATTGACCATCTAGTTTCATTTTCTAGTAGAAAACTCTCTAGTGCGGAGTGCAACTACTCCACTACTGAGCGCAAGGGGTTTGCCATGGTATACACCTTGCAAAAATACCGGCATTATATGTTAGGAGGGAACTTCAAGATGTTTACATATCACTCGGCTTTGAAGTACCTACTGAATAAGCCTGTGTTGGGGGGGATATTTTCCAATGGCTGCTACTATTTCAAGAATATGACTTTGAGATCATCGTCAAGCTAGGGAAACTAAATGTCGGGCCACACCACTTATCCTGAATCGAAAGTGGCAAAGAGCCAACCAACCTAGAAGAAGGACTGCCCAATGCATAGCTCTTTTCTTTTAAGGTAGTTGATGAGCACTTCGCTGACATCATTCACTTCTTAACTACGGGGATGGCGCCTGCAGAATATTTGGTACAACATAAGAAAGAGTTGGTCACCCGCGCAGGGGATTTTTCCATTATAGCGGGCCACCTGTATAAGCTGGGAGCTGATGAGGTGCTGTGAAGATATGTGTTGGAGCATGAAAGATACACCATCTTAGCAGAAGCCCACAAGGGCATAGTAGGAGGTCACTACACAGGGAAGGTGATGGGGTAGAAGATCCTGAGAGCTGGGTTGCGGTGGTCCACACTACACAGCGATTCTCACGATTATTGCAAAGCCTTTCACACAAGCCAAAGGATAGGAATACCATCGCACAGAGATAAAATTCCCCTCCAATCATAGATGGACCTGCAAGCATTTGACAAATGGGTCATAGATTTCGTTGGGCCCACCAACCCACCAGAGAAGAAGACAGGTGCACGCTATATCATCACTACGACTGATTATGTAACCATATGGGCTGAAGCGCAAGTTGTGAAGGATTGCAGTGCAGATATCGGTGCGCACTTCATTTTCGAACATATTCTAACAAGGTTTGGTTGTCCAAAGATCTTGATGAGAGATAGAGGTACGTATTTTGTTAATGAAACAATATAGGCCTTGACTGAAGAATTTTAGATCCACCACGCAAAAAACACCCAGTATCATCCATAGGAAAATGGAGCCGTGGAAGCTTTTAATAAGATCTTGGAACATGCACTGACCAAGGTCTGTAATGTTGATCGCAGCGACTAGGACATGTGCATCCCATCAGTCTTTTGGACCTATTGAACCACCTGCAAGAAACTGACTAGGAAAACATCGTTTCAGATGGTTTATGGAAAGGGGGCCATTATGCCCATGGAGTATATTGTTCCTATCTAGTGCATCGCAGCCTTTACGAACATGGCAGAGCCTGATATCATGGAGGAATGGTTAGCGCACCTCATGGCTTTGGAAGAAGATCATTTCATTGCTAACTTCCATCAACAAGTTCAGAAAGCCTAGGAAAAATCATGGCATGATCGACATATTTAGCAAAAGGTCTTTGCGGAGGGAGGATTAGTCCTGCTATACGATAGCTAGTTTTTGAAGCACCCAGGGAGGTTTCATCAGCAGTGGCTAGGTCCATATATGGTAAAGGAAATTACTGATGGATGATTTGTCTCGTTAGCCACATTGCATGGTGATATGGTACCAGGATATGTAAATGGAATTCAGGTCAAACCATACCGGATCAAATGACTACATGGCTGGAGTAGGTGTATGGGGTGGAATACACGCAGGAAGGGGGACAAACACAGGCAGGGCCATGGTACACATAGGGACCTATCGCATGTCTGGAGGGTAGGAGAGGTGCATTGGGAGCGTAGGGGTGCGCTGGGAGCGCAGGAGGTGCGCTGGAAGTGCAGAGGTAATATACAGATGCGAAAAATAGCTGTGAGAATAGTAAAACTGGGTCAAAAACAAATTTTACCGTTGAAAGGAGCAGGCGACCGATAATTAATGAGGCGATTTCTGAATATTTTTTACCGTTTACTTGATGGTAAGATTTAGATACACCTCACCAAACCGTTGGGCGCTACCCACGGCTATAAAAGCAGGAGGGGAGCTCAAAAGAGGGTTTTGTGCATCTTGAACAACTTATGCCCTGCAATTCCTGGTAACTATTGTACTCTGTTCATGTCTGGGCGTGCTACCCCATCTAATAGTAGCAACCCTAAGTTCATCTTCTATGCAAGAATGGCTACATCAAATCCAGCTGAATCTTCGTAGACTGTGGCCTCGACAGAGAAATAATCTGATGAAATACTGGAAGTCACCCATGAGGTTGAGGATGTTGTGTCCACACCAAGTAAGGGAAAGCAAGAAGAGAAACAGAAGGGGAAGGGGAAAGGCCAGGAGCAAGGGTCGGGGAGGACTATGAAATGGGTTGGGGTGAAGCCACATACCTCCCCTCGAAACGTGAAATACCTGCAAACAGTGCCCCAGGCACGTTCGCCTAACCCTTCAAAGAGACCTCTATCTACTCAAGAAGAGGCCCAGATCGTTGAACCAATAAGCTGGCTACCACCCTATGTTCGGCCTCACAGTCCGTCGTTGTGCATGCCAAAGAATCTCTATGGGATGTGCGCCTATCTGCAGATGCCTATAATTCTGGGTGAGGTCCCCATCATTGGAGAGTTGTTTGGTAAGCTCCACACGGTAAAATTCGACGATCATGACCTGGCCAACCTGGAGGCCTTTCCAGAATTGGCACCGAAATTGTATCCGGAAATGGTATTGGAGGATGACGTACTGAAGGTAGTCCCTATGCCGTGGGCAAGTGGATTGGTTGGGTCTAGATTATTAAACCTATTTCGGATGCCTCACATTGGCCACTACAATATCACTGACAAAATTGTGCGACAACTGCTAGCTCTAGTCCATGACGGCTGCTTTTGGATCCAGGACCGCATTCCCATATATGCAGCTCTCATTCACCGTATTACTGGTCTTCCAATGAAAGGGATGAATCCCATGGAGCACTTATGTAATAAATATGAGCAACAGATCACTGATAAGGTGCATGATGATTACCACGTTGAACGGAACACTAGGGGGTTCATGATTAGCACTATTAGCGACCCCGGAGCGCGCATGGGCATCTTGTTGTTAACATGCAAAATGATGCGAAAATTCCAGGTTGCCACGGTCCCCGCATATGTAATTCAATTGGCTAGCCACTACAAAAAAGGGGTCTGCTTCAACTAGTCCCAGTTCCTACGTAATGAATTTTTGGAGAACGGACGAGAAGACCAGTATCATGGAAAGGCATTCTGCTACTCTTGGCTGCTGCTTCTCATCACATTGGTCACATGGGAAGCCCTAGAAGATTCGGTCTTCCCCGCGCTTGAGCCGGATATGTGTGAAGGGGAACGGTATGCAAATCTGTGGGATTCAAAGGATGAGAAGCGCATTGAAGATAATAAGGTCTTTTGCATCCTATTTCAGATTGGGCTCATAGCTGTTATCTACTCCTAGTCGCGCTTGTCACCAGCAATCTATGACAAGTATAAGAGCATCGAGCGTTCCAGGTTACGATGCACAATGTGCAGAATCGGGGCCGTAAGGATCCAGCATGGGTATCTCTGTCATATATGGTTGCCGATGAAGAGATTGGTCGTCTTATTGCTACTTGGCCTCCACGCTGGAAACTAGGCTTCAATTCATGTAAGCAGGACACTACAGGTACAAGCATCAAGAAGGTCACCCCATCGGATACCACCAAGAAGCCAGAAAGACATGGAAAGGATGTTGAAAAGGGTGCAGAGTGGGAGTCGTAGTAGGATATAGGCACGAAGGGTCTGCATGTGTAGTGTACCGACTCCCCGCATGGTACCGGCTGCTTCAGAAAATCTCTCGGCTCAAACATTCAGAAAACCAACTGGCCGGACCTTAAGAGCTGCACTTCTCCTTTTCCGTTTGGTGTGGTGGTTCGAACGGGATTTAAAGGACCGCTCTTGCAATCAGCGGGATTGGATTGGATGGTGGAAATGACTAAACTAAATCGAAATAAAACTATCAAATTTAAGCTAAATATCGATAAAGAAAACTCTAATACTAACTCGGGGTAGCTATATGTAGTCATAATTTACATTTGTTCTGTAATTCAACCATAACCATGAAAATGTATTATTGATTAAATTGAAATATGTAGAAACAAATAAAGATAACTTTGTTTAAGAAATTAAACAGAGTTATATAAACATATTGCATTCATCATTGTATACCATTTACATGTAACTATGAAAAATAACGTTTCAATTATACTCAGAAATGATATATAAAAGGAAGCGTTGTTAAAGCAAATATACATATAAATGATAGAAATTTTAAAACGAATATCATAAAACAAAAGAGATCAACAGTGAACAGATAGAAATACCTTGTTCATCATGAAGAATTTCAGATGCATTCTGATACTCTATCCAGTAATTACAATGCAAAACCAAATTCCAAGGTACATAAATGCAACACTTCAAAGATAATTCCGCATGAAAATCACCAGATGTGATCCTTTTCAAAAAATATATAAGACAATGGAGTACAGAAATGCAATTTCCAAGTCCAAAAATATTAAGATCCAGGACCCCTCTCTAAATGCATGAGAGGGGTTTAAATACTACTTAACTAACTCTAAAAATAGTTTATTACAAAAAAATAAGGATTCGGTTCAATGACCGTCCTTTTCCTAGGCTAAAATACAGTGAAATTAAAACTAAATCTATCTAACTATGAACTTGATCTTTGATCTTGCAAGCATCTAGCATACTTTTGAGAAGATGCGGTTGACCGACTTCTGAATTCAACTGTCCTGAGAAGACAGAGTCGGCAAGCGTAGGAGCAATCTTCTCTGTAGCATTGATAATACAATTGAGTGCACTGTGCTGACTGTGTGGCTTCACCAAGTACATCCAGTATGAGTCCCAATTCAATCTTGTCAGCCCTTGGATGGATTTTTCTCTTTCTTCTGCCTTTTGTCTCCATTCTGCTTGCAATTGATTTGCCTGTGGGAGATAACCTGGAACAGTTTCAGAAATCAAGTTAGCTTTGTGTAAATTGTCATTTACACAATCAATGAGAGTGTTTGCCGCTATAGATGCCTCCTCTGCTGCCATTTCTGCTCTTCTGATTTGTGCATCCCAATTACTGAACAATATTTCTTTGTGGTTTTCATTAATGATGGGTGCACCAGATTTTCTGCCTTCTTCTGTCTTTTGCCATGTTAGATAATCATTGATCTTTTCATTAATCAAATCATAATCATTTCGTAGATCTACGACATGACTTGTGATTTTATCGCTTTCTTGGCACAAAGAATTCCATTGCAATATTTTTGCGTAAACTTGGCACGCGTAGTTTATTGTTCGCAGAAATGGTTTAAATGATCTGCTTAGGATCATCCTTATGCTGTTCTGTGATTTCTTGAAGTTGTTGTTGTAACTCTTCAAGTTTTAATTGTGCTTCCTTATTGGCCTGTACCTGTTGCAATTGCTGTTGCAGAGCCTTTATCTGTTCTTCTTTTTCATCCAACAAAAGTTGTATCTCAACTGCTTTATCAATTGTTGCAGAAGCATAAGCTCCTGTCATCTGAGTTAGCTTAGTGAGATTACGAGTAGGATTTGTAGCAGGATCTTTCCACAAAACATCTACTTGTTCTGGTTCTGTAGCAATTGCGCTTTCTATTTTTCTCCTTTTTCTCTGCCTCTTCACTACTGCTTTGTATTTTGGTGTGTAAAATACATCTAGAGGAGGGATGTCCTCTACATTGAGTACAATTTCAGAGGAGGGTGTGATTGGTATGTGCTCTGTCACTGTGGCTGTGCTGCTTGTTACTGTGTTCAAAACTTGGGTTATCTGGACAAGGGTCTGTACATTCTATCCTTCTATATTAATCAATTGATTAAAGGTTTCCCATTCTTTATCTAACTCAATGGTGACTGGCTGTTGCTGTACATTGGTTGGAGGAGGATTTGTTTGTTGAGGAGTCAAAATTTTCTGTTGAGAAGTTTCTTTAGATTGTGCAGAATCTATAATGGATTCTTCCATTTTATCTTCCTTTTCTTTAGACTTATTGGAGTGTTCAGAATCTCTGTCATATTTTGATTTGGATTTACTTGTACTTGAACTGCCGTTAAGACTAACACTAGGAGTTTTCTCCCTTGCGGGCTCTATGCGTAGATTATCCAAAGGAATAGGAATTAGTCTCCTTTCTCTGTACAACTTGAATTCCTGAAAATCCTCTGGAGATAGCTGCTCTTTATCTGAATTCAAAACCTCTTTGAATGAATTTCTTGCCTGGAACATATCATCAAAAAGATCCTGTTCCCCGACAAATTCCCTTACTTTGATTGCATTGGTAAAATTCTTAACAATATCATTTTGGTCAAATAACCTTCTTGAGAATTTGAACAGTTGTAGGCATGTAACGTTGCCTATCTCTTGAAATGCATGACCAATATCAAACAGTGAAAATGTTCCACATTTTATGGGAAATTGTGGCCAAATGCCCTTTTTCTTCTCTTTTAAATCTTTTGTCATACCTCCCTGGCCACAGGTTTGATAGGCAATTTCCCGAGCTACAAGTCTATCTGGAACATATAAGGGTAAAACATGGGGAGAAGCATAACTTCCAAAAACCCTAATATAGGTGAACAATTCTTCTCCAAACCATATCGCGACGGGGAGAATATCAACCTCTGTTTCTGAGGATAACCTTGGGGCATTTTTATTATACAATGTTCTGTACAATGGCAACATTATTCCATGACAAATTTGGTAAAAATGGGGGACAAACTTAGACTCCCACAGTTCTTTATGGTACACATGAATGGGCAAAGGGTCGTGGATAGTCCATTTCCAACCCATTACAGGGAATTTAGAGACATAGCAGATGGCGTCCATAACATAAGCAGACAAATAAAAAGGCGGATAAACCCGCTGGGAAACATTTCGTTTAGACCGGTATTGAAAAATAGCAGTGGTGAGATTATCAGATAGGATTTTGGCCCAGTCTACAATTGTAGAATTAACAGCTGCATTCAACAAGGGAAGCCATTCGGGTAAGATCATATTTATGTCAGACTTTCCAAAAAGCCTGCATAACATGGCAATAGTAAAACAGTAAGGAGAGGTAAGCGAACTCGTGCTGTACATACCTTGTTTGTTCTTCTTCAATGGTTCACTTCTTTTGGTCCACTCCTTTGTGCATTCTTCCAAATTTTCATGTTCTTTGGCAAATTCTTCCATAAATTGTTTGTTGTAAGTCGCCTGAGGTTCTGGAAACTTATACATTAATCTCACATCTTCTATGGTGAATGACCCAATTAGCTCTTCAGATGGAGTCTTGAATTGCCTGTCTGAAATATCAGCGCTGTCCAGCACCCATCTCACCATGTCTATGTATGGGAGAATCCTTGGCCTTGCTGCTATTCTATGCAGAAATGAGCAAGCCAAGTCTCTAAGAGTTGCTTTAGACGAATCCTTGGAACCTGTTGTAGCTACAACTTTTATCACCACAGGGTTTTCATCTTCTAACAGTTTATACATTCCCTCCCAAGTGGATATACCGGCGTCCTTGTTACAGGCGGTGTCTGCGTATAGCGAAGCCATTTCTTTGTTCTCAGAACTTGAGCTCTTCTCCTTCTTACCCATAGTGTTTAGCGGAAGCTTTGTATAGTGGTCTGCTCCTTCGTGCCTGCGTTTTACGAATAAATGAGAGTAATGATATAAGAAAGGTGATGAGACTGTTTTGAATGTGAAAGCTGATGAAATATAATATTTAAATTGTGAAACGACTTTCAATCTAAACACAATCTCTTTTCACATTAATAATCAATCCAATCATTTAATATAATCATTAAAGCGTATAACGGATTTGACATGTGGGAAGATTGCCTTGGGATAGTGCGCCTACATGAATCTGCGACATTGCGATCTGCGATTTGCTGCGCAATATCGCAATATCGCAATGTCGCAATATCACAAAATGAAATCATCACAGTCATACAAATAGCGCAAAAACGGGAATTGCGCAATAGCGCAAAGCGCATATCGCAAAAATCACAAAAGCGCATATCGCAAAAAGCGCACAATCGCAAAAGCGTAGAATCGCAAAAGCGCAGAATCGCAAAAGCGCAGAATTGATAAGAGTGCAAAAGATTTTTATTAATCATTTCTGTTTTCTGCGCTATGCGATCTGTGATCAATGCGTTTTATATATACTATTTTGTTATGGATGCGCTATCTTGTTTCAAGAGCAATTTTATTATAATCTATCATAAACTTAAGTGTTTCTAAATATGCTTTCTAAGGGATTTCTACAAGTTTATGATAGAAAGTTTTATTTGAAAGGCAAATAAATCCTAATTGATTTTTTTGGATTTTTAACTAAGGGTCCCCATTTATTTAGTATTATTACTAATACTAAATAAAAAGGGGGGTTGTTGCTGGTCACAAAAATTGGCGATTCACTGAAAGAAACAATTATCTCTGAAAAAATAAAATGAACATTCTATCTTTAGTAAGTAAAGGTTTTTAAAGATAATAAAAACTATCTTATGATAATTCAAATAAAATGTAACTATGAAAAAGAAATAAAAATCATTTCATAATTTCTTTCTAATTCCTTAAGAAATAAAACATTTTGGGTTATATCAAGCTTTGATTGGTGTTAATAATGAAGTAAGTGGATCTCTCCAAGTTTTGGTTTTATAATATACTCTATTGCCATAGGTATTGCCTCTGCTGCCAGCAAACGTTCATAGTCTCGACAGGGTTACCTTTAAACCATTAACCATTCATTGTCCCATCCAACTAAAATTATGACGTTTTAAAATATAAATTCATAAGACCTATTATCTCATGTTTTTTTTGTCTTTTATTTATTTTTATTTTAAGAGTCATTGTTCTGGTTTGGTAGCCAGTTATTAACAATGCCATTCACTAGTTATAATTAAACTGAACAAGCTGGCTCGTGATGAGACATCTTGTCTTATATTTATAAGCCATTACCCTGTTTTGGTATGCAGTATTGGTAATGTCAGTTTTATTACTCCTTATGAACATGCTAAGTCGGCTCGTAATGAGACCTCTTATCTCTTAAAATTTTTGTATAATTTCTTAGAATTACATTCTAAAAAATCACAACTTAAATGGATGGGGTGAAATAGTTTTATCCTTAAGAATCAATGGATGACAATTTTCAGAGTTTTTTGAGTTCCAAAACTTTGAAAAATATCTTTACTTTAATCGATAACCTTTCTCTGCTTAATAAACCTTATAATGATTTACATTTTCCTCAAGTTTTCAAAAGATCATGTAAATGATTGAAATAATCTTTTCAAAGTTTAACATCTTATTTTAAACTATTCAAAAACTGTAATCATTACTTTAAAAATTCTTATTTACACAAAATAAATATTTATAATATTTTTCCGAAGAAATTTTCTCAAATAGTAAAAAGTCAATCAGAGACTCATAAACAACCTTTATTTGTAAAAAACAAAAACAATCAAAAACTTTGCAGAAAGAAATATATACAGTTTAAGAAGGGGTTACCTCCTTATGAAAGAATTTCTTCAAGATAAGCCCATTTACAGGAAGAGACTCTCTCTTACCTGTTAGATCTTGGAGTATAAATGTCTTTGAGCTTATCTTCTCAACGATTTGAAATGGTCCAAGCCACATTTTCTGAAATTTGGTATGTTTACCTTTTTCTTCGTGTGCTTTATCCCATTTCAAAACGAGATCACCAATTGACAAAATTTTTGAGCCGGTAAAACTTGCATCAAAAGAAGATTTTACAAGCTGTTGATGTTTTTCATGAGTAATTTTTGCTTTATCCCTATCTTCTTCTAATTTAAGGATTTGATCATATCTCAATTGAATGGATGATGAAGGATTTTCTTCAATAAACTGCACTAGGGCTAATGATGGAAGAGTTAAATTTGATGGTATCATAGCTTCTTTTCCATAAACCAGATTGAAAGGTGAAGTCCCTATTGAAGCTTTTTCAGTGATACGATCAGCCCATAACGCAAAGATTAAAGATTTGTGCCAATTCTTTTGATTTTGATCAACAATCCTTTTAATGATTTTGATAAGGTTTTTATTAGTGGATTCAGCCAAACCATTACCTTGTGGATAATAATTTGCTGAATATTTTAATTTAAAACCTCTTTTGACAACAAATTCAATTAAACTATTTCCAGAGAAGTAAGATGCATTATCAAAAACAAGAGCTTGAGGTACACCAAACCTGGTTATGATGAATTGATCTATGAAATCAATAATTGCATCAGAATTGGCTACCTTCAACGGGATTGCCTCTACCCATTTCGTAAAGTAATCAGTTGCAGTAAGGATGTACTTGTGTTGCTTGGAAAAATGAGGTACTATTTCACCAATAATGTCAAGCCCCCATTGTTCAAATGGTTGCTCAATAGTTACTGGTTGCAAAGGAAAAGTTGGTTTCCTTTGTCTTCCACTTGCAGTTTGACAAATTTGGCACTTCCTTACGTAATCATGTGTATCTTTAAAAAGGGTAGGCTAGTAATAACCAGCACGAATTATTTTGTGAGCTGTGGTATCACCTCCAAAATGACCTCCTGCTGGTCCATCATGCAATTCCTGCAAAACCTTTTCAGCTTCAGTCTTTTCCAAACATCTTAATAAAATGGAATCATAATTTTTTCTAAACAACACATTATCAATGATCTCATATTTAATAGCCTTTAACCTTAAAGCGCGTTTACTCTTATAGCTGAGATTAGAAGGAGCATACCCATTTTTCAAGTAATAGATAAGATCAGCATACTGAGATCCGAAATTTGTAACACTTATCTGACTTACTTGAATATCTTGATTTGAATCTTGATTTTCTGGTATGTTATGAGCTCCTGCCAATAATCTGCAAAAACCTTGTCCTATAACAATCTTAGCTGGTTTAATATCAATATCATATTCTTGCAAGGCTGTTACCCAGTTAGCTCTCTTTTCTCCTACTTCTTTTTGAATTAATAATTGCCTCACTGCAGAGAATGGGACAATGATTTTTGTATGTGTTTTTAAGAGAAAAGGTCTGAAATGTTTGATTGATTTAAACACAACAAAGGCTTGTTTTTCAACATCGGAATAATTAAGCTCAACTCCTTGCAGATTTGAGCTAAAGAAGGAAATTGGTGCTTCGATTTCTTGATCATTGAGTTGTGTTAAAACGGCTGCATAGGATGTTTCAGTGGCCAGAGTATACAAAGTAAAATCTTTAGAAAAATCCGGGGTATTCAATGCTGGTGCATTAATGATCGCTTGTTTGATTGAATCAAAAGCTTCTTTTTCTTTATGCGTCCATTTGAATATTGAATTTTTCTTGATCATATTTTGCATAGGTAAAACAATTAAAGAAAAATCAGGAATAAATCTCTTAACAAAATTGATCTGTCCAAGAAAAGATTGCATGGATTTTTTTTTATGTGGTAAAGAAATATCAGAAATTTCTTTCACTCTATCTGGATCAATATATATACCATCTTTTGACACAACAAATCCTAAGAGTTTTCCTTCATCTAAAGCAAAGAAAGATTTCTTGGGATTTAAGGAGATACCAAACCTTCTACACCTTTCAAATATTTGTTTTAAATCATGTAGATGATTGGTTCTCTTTTTTGAAAATAATGTTATGTCATCAAGATAAACAACAACTGATTTATTGATCAGGCCTTTGAATGCTATGTCCATGGCTCTTTGAAAAGTTGCTCCTGCATTTATTAGACCAAAAGGCATTTTCTGATAAGCATAAGTTCCCCATTTTGTTCTGAAAGTTGTTTTCAATCTGTCATCTGGGTGAACTAAAACTTGATTATAGCCCGAAAATCCATCAAGAAAAGACATAAGTTCAGAACCAGCTACTTTTTGAAGTATCTGTTCCATGGTTGGCAATGGGAAATTATCTTTTAAACATGCCTTGTTTAGATTTCTGAAATCAATACAGATTCTTATATCACCATTCTTCTTCCTTACAGGTACCATATTGGAAACCCAATTAGAGTGCCTGACTGGAAAAATGATTTTGGCTTTCAAAAGTTTATTGAGTTCTGATTTGATTTGACTTTCGAGATTTGGATGGATCTTTCTCAACTTCTGTTGAACAGGTTTAATATCAGGAAGCATTGGAATCGTGTGTTGAATAATCGAAGTATCATACGTTTTTAGATCATCATAATTCCAAGCAAAAACATTTTTATACTTGTTCAGCAGTTTAATGAATGCATTCCTTTCCTCTGGTGTTAAGTTGAGTCCTAAGTTAACGTTTTGAGGTTTAGAATCAGAACCAAGATTTACTAATTCAAACTTCAAAGTGGAACTTTGAAGTTTTGAATTAACAACTTTCTTGAATCTGTCTCTAATGTCATATAAATCCTCTAACTTAACAACATATTTTGGAATGGGGTTTTCATTACCTTTTAGAGCAATTTGTAAATCATGATCATCTTCGTCAATAATTTTCTCATCATATGATTTCTCTGAAGTCATGAAATTTAGAATATCTTGATCATGATAGAAAACTCTCCAATTTGTAACATTATCCGGGACAGATGGACGAAAAATCAATTCTACAGAAAATCTATCAAGATTGTAATCTTCAGCAGGTAGGAGTCTAGATGCAACATTAGCTAACAAGTCAGCTGATGTATTCTGATTCCTAGGAATAGGAGAAATATTGAATGCTAAAAAATGAGTGGTGAGGTCTTGTACTAGGGTTTGATAGTGTTTAAGATGTCCTGAAAGGAAATGAATAGTATTCCTAACTTGTTTAATGACAATTTCAGAATCACCAAAGACTTTCAAGTATTTAACATCTAACCCTATAGCTTTATAAAGTCCTTGAACCAAGGCTTCATATTCTGCGGTATTGTTTGTACACTCAAATTATAATCTACATGACAGCATGGTTTTCTCCCCATTTGGATCAATTAAGATGCATCCAGCTCCAGCTCCATCACTAGACTTCGATCCATCAAAATATAACGACCAAAATAAAGATTTGTCTATTGGCTTATCTACAATTACATCAGAAATATTTACAATTCTGGAAGAATCAGACTGTGAAAAATTTTCTATCTGAGAAACAGAAGTATTTACAGAAAAAGGTGACCGAGGAGCTTTGAAATTTCCAAGAAATGATTCAGCAGAATAACCTCCAAGAATATTGTTATTGAATGCCACAGGTTCATTAGGTTGTTCAAATTCAGTGACAGTATGCGTCATATGTTTTTCTCGTTCAATCTTGATTTGATTTGGTTTCCCTTTGTAGGGAAGCCACATGTGCGAATAATCAGTCGAGATGTAACCATTAAGTTTTGCAGACCAGTCCCTGCTCAAGATTAATCCATAGAATTCAGGAATATCAGCAATCAGAATATCAATTCTTTGGACAATCCTAGGATCTGAGGCTAATCTGATAGTGACTGAATTGATTTCTCCTACCACTTGGACTTTAGAGCGATCCAACTGAACGATATGAACTGCTGATTTCTGTGGTTCGATATTTAATTTAGCACAGACAGAAGTAGGCATTATATTGGAGGAAGCTCCAGAATCAATCAAACACTTGTGCAGATTTTTATTGTACATCTCATAAGTCAAAAGAAAAGGAGGAGTTTGAGAATTTGACTTTTCCCCAATGAGCACAGTATCAGTAGCATCTACCTTATCTGGTGGCTTTCCAGTTCCTCTTGCTGCTTTTGCAACTACGCCACTTGGTAAAGGAGCAATTGGTGTAGCGTTTAATTCTTTTAATAGCAACTTTTGCTGATGTTTCAGTTTGCTGAGTTCATGTAAAGAAATGTTGGCTTTGATCTTTTTCATGTCTTCAACAATATTGTATTCCATAGGATCTGATATTACTAAAGTTTTTGCTGTTGATGTGAGAGGATTAGAAGAAGATGGCTGATTTTGAGTAGGTGATGGAGAAGTTTTCTTCACAGTGGGTTTGTCTTTGGTACTTGGAGTCGTAATTTTCTTTTTTGGAACTGTTTGCACTGGTTTTGCTGTAGATTTACTCCTAGTACTTACAGGCATAGCTTCTTCACTATCAGAATTAGGGAGAATAAAATCCCACATTCCATTTAATTCAGCTATTTCTTCATTTTCATTTTCCTCATCTGATACTATAGATGTATCTTCTTCTTCTTCCTCTTCTTCTGACTCTGCATTAGAGATTGCATTAGGAGGTTTAGATTCAACTTGGTTTCTTCTGAAATTTCGGAATGGCTTCTTGGTAGAATTTTCAGCCACTTGTTTTTTAATTTCAACCATTTCATTTGACATGGTTTTAAGAACTTTCTGTAAACCTTCCATGTCATATGGATCTTTGGCCTTTTTCTTTGAATCATCTCTGAAGCTGACCTTCTTTGATTTCCTTTCTTCAAGAGCATTTTTCTTTTCCAAAGAAGTGATACGTTTTTCCACTGCAATAGCTTCTTTCATATTCTCAGCCAATGTAGGCTTTGCAGCTCTGTCTACGAAAATTGCTATGTTTGAGGGTAAGGCAGTTATATACCATTCAATTCTAACTTGTTCACTGGGTTGTGAATCTGTATGAATTTTGTTCAAAATTTTGTTGAATCTAGCATTGAATTCTTTTATAGGTTCCTTGGGTTATATCTTCAAATTTGAGAGATCATTAAGTAAAGTTGCAATTGATCGATCATCTCCAAATTTGGTCAGAAAATGATCTGTAAAAATGTCCCAACTTGTTATGGATCCTGATGGTAACGAAAAGTACCATGATCCTGCTACTCCCTGAAGAGTATATGGGAATAATCTAACTACAACATCTTCGTGTATGACTCCATTCAAATTAATAGCCAGCATAAAGTTATTGATATGTTCTTCAGCTTGAATGTTAAGATCTGGGCTAAACTTTGGAAGCCATTTTCCAGGATTGTCTGGTAAATCGTGTAAAGGTGTAGCCATGTTGACTGCTCCTGGAGTAGACCATGGTCTCTGTGCCATTATCGAAACAACTATTGGAGGGATAGTAGAAACTGATGGTATTTGAATAGAAGTGGTTGGAATAGATGATGTTGAGATTGATGAGGATTGAGTAGAAGATGTTTGTGGAGATGATGATTGAAGAGATGATGATGAAACAACTACACTTTGTTGAGTTGTGCTTTTGGAAACAGGTGATTGAATATGAGATGATGAGCTTGTATCACTTTTTGTTTCTGATTGAATTCTTTTTGTTTTGCTCTTACTAGGTAAAGGAAATTATTTCGAAGGAATACCAAGTTTTTCACTTTGCAATCTAGTAAGAGGTTTTGAAGGAATAAATTTTGAGCTTACACTACCTTCAGATATTTTAGACTCTTCTAAAGATAATGAGAATCCTCTTAATTTATGAATTAGATCTTGAACTTCAGGAGACTCAGGATGTTGTTTGTCTGAATGTTTTGAGATTTTGGTAGTGGGTGTCTGAATATTTTATGCAATTTCTTCTCTTGGATTTTGAATTTCAGAAGAAATTGAAGAAGTTAATGAGGGTGTTTTGCTCTCAGAATGGCTTGTGGATAAAGATTTACTTGCCATTCACAGCTCAGGCCCTCCTTCTAGCACCAAAAATGTTGAAGCCTAGAAAATATCTGCTTCAAACATCGGGGAAAACCACCCGGTCGGGACCTTAAGATAGCTCCTTTTCCGTTTGGTGTGGCTCCGACTGGATTTAAAGGACCAGTTTCCTTGTAACTAAATGGATTGGATTGGATGGGTGGAAATGGGACTAAACTAACTGAAATAAAACTATCTAATTTAAGCTAAATACTGATAAAGAAAACTCTAATACTAACCCGGGTAGCTATATGTGAATACAACTTAAGATTGTTCCAATTCAACCATAACCATGAAAATGTATTATTGATTAAATTGAAATATGTAGAAACAAATAAAGATAACTTTGTTTAAGAAATTAAACAGAGTTATATAAACATATTGCATTCATCATTGTATACCATTTACATGTAACTATGAAAAATAACGTTTCAATTATACTCAGAAATGATATATAAAAGGAAGCGTTGTTAAAGCAAATATACATATAAATGATAGAAATTTTAAAACGAATATCATAAAACAAAAGAGATCAACAGTGAACAGATAGAAATACCTTGTTCATCATGAAGAATTTCAGATGCATTCTGATACTCTATCCAGTAATTACAATGCAAAACCAAATTCCAAGGTACATAAATGCAACACTTCAAAGATAATTCCGCATGAAAATCACCAGATGTGATCCTTTTCAAAAAATATATAAGAAAATGGAGTACAGAAATGCAATTTCCAAGTCCAAAAATATTAAGATCCAGGACCCCTCTCTAAATGCATGAGAGGGGTTTAAATACTACTTAACTAACTCTAAAAATAGTTTATTACAAAAAAATAAGGATTCGGTTCAATGACCGTCCTTTTCCTAGGCTAAAATACAGTGAAATTAAAACTAAATCTATCTAACTATGAACTTGATCTTTGATCTTGCAAGCATCTAGCATACTTTTGAGAAGATGCGGTTGACCGACTTCTGAATTCAACTGTCCTGAGAAGACAGAGTCGGCAAGCGTAGGAGCAATCTTCTCTGTAGCATTGATAATACAATTGAGTGCACTGTGCTGACTGTGTGGCTTCACCAAGTACATCCAGTATGAGTCCCAATTCAATCTTGTCAGCCCTTGGATGGATTTTTCTCTTTCTTTTCCGCCTTGCTCCATTCTCGCTAAACGATTTCTTTCGTGGACAATCGTGGAATGTCGCGTAAACTTCAAGTTAGCTTTGTGTAAATTGTCATTTACACAATCAGTTAGAGTGTTTGCCGCTGTAGATGCCTCCTCTGCTGCCCTTTCTGCTCTTCTGATTTGTGCATCCCAATTACTGAACAATATTTCTTTGTGGTTTTCATTAATGATGGGTGCACCAGCTTTTCTGCCTTCTTCTGTCTTTTGCCATGCTAGATAATCATTGATCTTTTCATTAATCAAATCATAATCATTTCGTAAATCTACGACATGATTTGTGATTCTATCGCTCTCTTGGCATAAAGAATTCCATTGCAAGATTTTTTGGCAGAAAACTTCCTCTTGTTGCAGTAGTTGATTGTTCAAAGAGATGGTTTCTGAAATGAATTCTGGAAGCTTAGGATCATCCTTATGCTGTTCTGTGATTTCTTGAAGTTGTTGTTGTAACTCTTCAAGTTTTAATTGTGCTTCCTTATTGGCCTGTACCTGTTGCAATTGCTGTTGCAGAGCCTTTATCTGTTCTTCTTTTTCATCCAACAAAAGTTGTATCTCAACTGCTTTATCAATTGTTGCAGAAGCATAAGCTCCTGTCATCTGAGTTAGCTTAGTGAGATTACGAGTAGGATTTGTAGCAGGATCTTTCCACAAAACATCTACTTGTTCTGGTTCTGTAGCAATTGCGCTTTCTATTTTTCTCCTTTTTCTCTGCCTCTTCACTACTGCTTTGTATTTTGGTGTGTAAAATACATCTAGAGGAGGGATGTCCTCTACATTGAGTACAATTTCAGAGGAGGGTGTGATTGGTATGTGCTCTGTCACTGTGGCTGTGCTGCTTGTTACTGTGTTCAAAACTTGGGTTATCTGGACAAGGGTCTGTACATTCTATCCTTCTATATTAATCAATTGATTAAAGGTTTCCCATTCTTTATCTAACTCAATGGTGACTGGCTGTTGCTGTACATTGGTTGGAGGAGGATTTGTTTGTTGAGGAGTCAAAATTTTCTGTTGAGAAGTTTCTTTAGATTGTGCAGAATCTATAATGGATTCTTCCATTTTATCTTCCTTTTCTTTAGACTTATTGGAGTGTTCAGAATCTCTGTCATATTTTGATTTGGATTTACTTGTACTTGAACTGCCGTTAAGACTAACACTAGGAGTTTTCTCCCTTGCGGGCTCTATGCGTAGATTATCCAAAGGAATAGGAATTAGTCTCCTTTCTCTGTACAACTTGAATTCCTGAAAATCCTCTGGAGATAGCTGCTCTTTATCTGAATTCAAAACCTCTTTGAATGAATTTCTTGCCTGGAACATATCATCAAAAAGATCCTGTTCCCCGACAAATTCCCTTACTTTGATTGCATTGGTAAAATTCTTAACAATATCATTTTGGTCAAATAACCTTCTTGAGAATTTGAACAGTTGTAGGCATGTAACGTTGCCTATCTCTTGAAATGCATGACCAATATCAAACAGTGAAAATGTTCCACATTTTATGGGAAATTGTGGCCAAATGCCCTTTTTCTTCTCTTTTAAATCTTTTGTCATACCTCCCTGGCCACAGGTTTGATAGGCAATTTCCCGAGCTACAAGTCTATCTGGAACATATAAGGGTAAAACATGGGGAGAAGCATAACTTCCAAAAACCCTAATATAGGTGAACAATTCTTCTCCAAACCATATCGCGACGGGGAGAATATCAACCTCTGTTTCTGAGGATAACCTTGGGGCATTTTTATTATACAATGTTCTGTACAATGGCAACATTATTCCATGACAAATTTGGTAAAAATGGGGGACAAACTTAGACTCCCACAGTTCTTTATGGTACACATGAATGGGCAAAGGGTCGTGGATAGTCCATTTCCAACCCATTACAGGGAATTTAGAGACATAGCAGATGGCGTCCATAACATAAGCAGACAAATAAAAAGGCGGATAAACCCGCTGGGAAACATTTCGTTTAGACCGGTATTGAAAAATAGCAGTGGTGAGATTATCAGATAGGATTTTGGCCCAGTCTACAATTGTAGAATTAACAGCTGCATTCAACAAGGGAAGCCATTCGGGTAAGATCATATTTATGTCAGTTGCAAAGCCTAGACACATAAAGCAGGAAAACAAGAAGGACAGGCCAACCCGTGTCAGACATACCTTGTTTGTTTTTCTTCAATGGTTCACTTCTTTTGGTCCACTCCTTTGTGCATTCTACCAAATTTGCATGTTCTTTGGCAAATTCTTCCATAAATTGTTTATTGTAAGTCGCCCGAGGTTCTGGCAGCTTATACATTAATCTCACATATTCTATGGTGAATGACCCAATTAGCTCTTCAGACGGAGTCTTGAATTGCCTGTCTGAAATATCAGCACTGTCCAGCACCCATCTCACCATGTCTGTGTATGGGAGAATCCTTGGCCTTGCTGCTATTCTATGCAGAAATGAGCAAGCCAAGTCTCTAAGAGTTGCTTCAGACGAATCCTTGGAACCTGCTGTAGCTACAACTTTAATCACCACAGGGTTTTCATCTTCTAACAGTTTATACATTCCCTCCCAAGTGGATATACCGGCGTCCTTGTTACAGGCGGTGTCTGCGTATAGCGAAGCCATTTCTTTGTTCTCAGAACTTGATCTCTTCTCCTTCTTACCCATAGTGTTTAGCGGAAGCTTTGTATAGTGGTCTGCTCCTTCGTGCCTGCATTTTACGAATAAATGAGAGTAATGACATAAGAAAGGTGATGAGACTGTTTTGAATGTGAAAGCGGATGAAATATAATATTTAAATTGTGAAACGTCTTTCAATCTAAACACAATCTCTTTTCACATTAATAATCAATCCAATCATTTAATATAATCATTAAAGCGCATAACGGATTTGACATATGGGAAGATTGCCTTGGGATAGCACGCCTACATGAATCTGCGACATTGCGATCTGCGATTTGCTGCGCAATATCGCAATATCGCAATGTCGCAATATTGCAAAATGAAATCATCACAGTCATAAAAATAGCGCAAAAACGGGAATTGTGCAATAGCGCAAAGCGCATATCGCAAAAATCACAAAAGCGCATATCGCAAAAAGCGCACAATCGCAAAAGCGCAGAATCGCAAAAGCGCAGAATCGCAAAAGCGCAGAATTAATAAGAGCGCAAAAGATTTTTATTAATCATTTCTGTTTTCTGCGCTATGTGATCTGCGATCAATGCGTTTTATATATACTATTTTGTTATGGATGCTCTATCTTGTTTTAATAGCAATTTTATTATAATATATCATAAACTTAAGTGTTTCTAAATATTCTTTCTAAGGGATTTCTACAAGTTTATGATAGAAAGTTTTATTTGAAAGGCAAATAAATCCTAATTGATTTTTTTGGATTTTTAACTAAGGGTCCCCATTTATTTAGTATTAGTAATAATACTAAATAAAAAGGGGGGTTTTTGCTGGTCACAACAGGTACAAAACGGACTGGTGCCCTATTAAAGGCCAACGACAGAAACGACAAGCTACAGGGCTGATGCAGGAGACTGAATTTACTCTAATGGAGGAAGACCTAGAGAAGATCACCAACGCAGTCACCCTCACCTCAGAAGATAAATGGTTGGATTTGGAAGAGTAGTAGAAGGCCACAGTCACTACACTTCAGTTTGAGCTCTGAGCTCTACAACTCAAAATCGACACCCTGCAGGCAACTATGATTCAGACAAGGCCACCCCCAGTGACAAGTAGTGAATTGATCATCACAAAAGAAAGACACCTCTGCCCTCTTCCAGGCACAACATTCATCTTGAGCCCACCTACGTTAGGAGCGCAAGTCCACTCTTGCGCAGAGGTACAATTGGATTTAGCCTGACTGCCGCACAAGCCATTGCAGGTCCTCCATGCATCCCTTTTCGAGGAGATTCAACACAAAGACTATCAGGTGCACCAACAAATCAGTATAGCTGAGCAGACGATTGTGGAGAAAACCGCCAATGTGTCCCAGGTGCAGGCTGCATGTACCCTCGCTACCACATAGCAGACCAAGTTGGAATGCCTAATCAGTAGGCTTTGTGTAGATGTAACTAAGGATATCCTGACTTTTGATACCCCCAGGCCAAGATTGAGGGGCTTTTTATAGCACTAGGGGCTTTGAGGACTGGAATTCAGACTATCAAAACAGAGATGGAACATCATATTGCTGCCTTACAGGCCAAATTACAGCCAGAAACTCCGCCTGAGGTAAGAGCCCAGCGAGCTACGTTGGTCACAAAGGAAACCAATACTATTAACGCTCAGATTGCTTAGGGTGCAGATTTGTTGGAGACAACTATGTAGCTATGGTCCAAGGTGCAGCGCGACCCTCTCCTCCGTGATTTTACTCAAGAACTGCGCCAGAAGGAGGAAGATTTTGAACAACTTGAAGCTACTATGTCCACTTTGATTCTAGCTCAGTGCCTGGCACGACTGCGTACCAGCCACACACTTAGACATGACATTGAAGAGCTCTGCCACAAAAATAAGGTTCTCAGTGACCACATTAAGCCTTGGGTCGATGAAGCCCTCAAGCTCTCTCTGGAAGTAGATATCACAGTTAAGCAACTGAACCAGAATTTGGAGAGCGTCATGACTGCTAAAGCAGGTCCAAATTTGCAGAAGTTGGTGGATATTGCTCAAAATGTTGTTGCATAGAGTGAAGGAGTGTTGCCCCTTCTGGTTGATGTGATCAAGTAGCTTCAAGAGAAGATGAAAACCCCCTAGCTGTAGTGACTCAGGACGAGTCACAAGATTTTTTTGGGGGCCTGTTGGAACAGGGTTCCCTAACCTACATTTTTGGTATAATTTTGTAATAGTCGGTCCTGCGTAGGGGTTTTTGGGTGGGTCAAAGCCCCTAATGTTTTGTAATGGGTTAAAGGGTAGCTCTAGGGTCTGAAAACCACCATAAGATAGCAAAGGCTACGATATTATAAATAGATAAATAGTTGTGTCTAGTAAGTAAGTAAGATATAAGATTTATGCTATGTGAAAATTGTTAAGATCTATATGGGTTGTTTTGGGTAAGGACTCATGTTGGCTGTGTGCGCAGAGATCCTCAATCCTGCTATGTGCGGACCCCACTAGGCTATGTGTTTGAGATGTGTTTGGGTTGTAAGTGGATCTTTGATGCTAATGAAAGTAGAGTATATTTGAAGTAACTTTATGCCATCTGGATTGATTGTGTTTATTGTTGAAGCACATCTGTGATATTTATTTAAGCTGCAAATGTATATGTGATCTGGAATTGGCTATGATTATAATTTTCTATGATGGTATTTTCTTATGCGCACGTGGATGCGAATGTATTGATTAGATATATTGATGATAATAGCTTTGTTATGGTTATGTGTTGATTATACTGTTAAAAGAGTTGCGAATAGACTCATTTGTACGAAACTAATAAGCTACAACATAGATCTACCTCAAATTACCTACTCTCTCCCAGGGTGTAGAAGCCTGGTTCCAACACCCTCCCTTACTACTTCGAGTGAGACCTTGGCCTATGAAATTAGGTCATTGCCGAAAGGGCCAGTAGGAAAAGGGCTTGTTGGCATACCTTAACCTCTGAACTTGGGTCAGGACCCCTCAAGCCAACAATTATAAAGGTAGTTAGTGTGATTCTCATGCTCATAATATGGTTACTATAAGTTAGGAGTTGGATTTGTGTTAAATTAGATTTTAGCATAGATTAAGTAGAGTTTTTACATTCAACTCATATTTTCCACTTGTTAACATGTAATTTTGTAAACAAGAAATGCATGAATGTGTATAGTGATTTGTTGGAATAGGGTCTCTGACAAAAGCTACAAATCTGGTCCATTTTTGTATATTTTTTATTATATTTAGTTTAACACAGGGGTTTTGGGGTGGGTCAAAGCCCCTAACGCATTGTAAATGAGTTAAGGGTAGACCAAGAGTCCGCAAACCATAGTTTGTGGACCATTGGATGCGTAGGAAAAAGTGGTATAAGTACATGAACCTTTTTGAGTTGTAAGGCAGATATTGAACTAAGATTGGTGCGAATTGAGAATTGGTAGATTTGTTTTGGGTTTTTGGGGAAATAAATTATGCCGGTTGTGTGCACAGAGATCCTCAGTCCTGCTGTGTGCAGACCCTACTGTTGTGTGCGCAGGTTGGGTTTTGGGTATTGTAAAAAGATCTGAAGGATTAATGAATGTTGAAGGCTGTTGAATATCTAAATCTATTGGACTTATGAATCTGATGATGTATGCTATTTTTCATTGATTTAAGCTGCGAAAGTACTTGTGTTACTTGTCTATACTGCAATCTATATATATTATGCTATGCATAATACTATATTGAGCTCCGCCAGTAAATGTGTTAAGTACTTATGTTGCATTGACAATTGATCTGAATCTGTTTATTAGACTTTAGGCAAGAATAGCTGTGATAGTTTCTTTATTGTCCTATATCTGCTATTTATTGTGATTATATATGGTATTGTGCACGTGGATGCGAAGGGACTGATAGATCTAGGTTCTTTAATATGCGATCTGATACTTGTGAAGTCGAACGTAGCTCTTCCTAACTTACCCGCCCTCTCCCAGGGTGCGGAAACTTGGTTCTAGCACCCTCCCATACTACTTTGGGTGAGACTTTGGCCTTCACAAGTAGGTCACTGCCAAAAGGGCCAGTAGTATAGGGGTTTGTTGGAAAACATTCACCTCTGAACCTGGGTCAGGACCCCTCCAGCCAACAAATGGTTTCCTTGCCGGGACCGGGAGAATTTTGAGAGAGGGATTGGGTAATGCCAAGGTTGTATTGGAAACCTGAAAGAAAAGAAATTGATGAATGGTTTGAACAGAAATTTCAGGAATTTGCAGTAAAATAAAACTGTAGTAAGAGGTTGACCACCGAAGAGTGGAAAAATAAGTATATTTTCATGGAGATCTACAAGATCTTCTTTGTAACCATTGCGATCAAGCTCCAGGAGTGGCTCACAAGGTTGGTTGAATTTCAGAAGTGTTGGAAGGAAAATCAGGTCACACAGTGGACCCCATAATTGATCCAACAGTTATAGAAGGCTGATAACACCATCACTCGCACAGTAGACCACTGGGTTGAAAGCATGCTAGGAGGATTCGTGACAAAATTTTCCATCGATCATTTTGTCTCCTACTCTGAAGTAGAGTGAATATTGTTCAAAGGATTTAGGGGTAAGTTTCTGAATACTTTACCATTGTTGATTAAGATATTACTGTGCGAAAAAAGTATTTTGTGTCGCCACACCGAATAAATGACCTCTAATCTGGACGAGAGTACGAAGCGAAGTGGAAAATACTATCGGATCAACCTAGAAGGAGGTAGATCTATCTACTTCCTGGTAAGAGAAGCAGTACGCAGAGTCCTTCAACCACACCACTTTCAAACCAGCGTAGGGGTAAGAATTCACCTACACCTCCACCACCAAAAGACGACATTGTTTCGCACATGAAGTTGCCTACCATTAAGGGTGTGGGAGATGAAGACATGGAGCAGTTCTAGTGTGTCACAGAATCGGTATGGACTATGCATAACGTAGCTAGTGATGCGGTGAAGAGGGCACAACTATCCTTTTCCTTCGAAGGAAGAGCTTTGGATTGGTACATGGGATACTTCGAACAGCATGCAAACTCAACCATTGACAAGATCAAGGACGCCTTGAAGAAATAGTTCAAGAAGCCTAAGTCCTATTCTCAAATAGTGGTCAATCTAAAGGATTTCAAGCAAGGGCCTTCTGAATCTGTGTGGGAGGCTAATCAACAGTCGAAGAAGGTGATTAGAGAAGGAGGATTTCAGTATAATGATAGACAGCACATGGAAAGGTTCATTTCTATGTTTTTGCCTCACCTGCGCATACCTATGGGTCACCAAACTTTAGAATCATCGAAAAAAGCCCTAGAGGTCGCTATGAAGTTAGAAGCTATGCCTAGAGATGACACCCAGCTAGGCGTCTAGGAGATCCAAGGAAAACTGGAGGCGATGCACATGGAGATCCAGAACTTGCGAAAGGAGCGAGGTGCAGAGGCTAGCCCTAAAAGATGGTGCATACGATGTAGGACGAATGGTCACAACAAGGATAAATACCCTTTGTTAATAGACTACATGCAGGCTGGGGGACCTAGTTTTTTGCGCCCTAGGGAAATCGCAGGACCAATTAGGCTGACACTATGGTGTGATGATTTCCGCGTTGTAGGGCTGCACGACACAAACCACTACCCCCGCCTTGTTGTGTACATCCTAGAAGTAAAACAGAAATGGTGCAGGTTCTGCAGGTTGGTAGGACATGATGAACATAACTACTGAACATATTATTTGATGATCGATCGAGGGAATCTCTATAGGTTCCAGTCGGATCCATCCTCACCCAGATCCCTCTCGAGTGCAAGGGGCTCCCCAGCAAGGGGAAGGGGAGGCAGAAGAGGTGGGAGCACAGGTCGGGGACGAGGGAAACTAATTTGTTATAACTGTGGGGAGGTAGGGCACTTTTCCAGGGACTGTCCAAACCCTACAATACAGTCCTACCAGTATTGCAGGCAATTGGACCATGCGGTTGAAGATTGTCCAGTCTTGATAGCGAATATGAAGGAAAAGTAGCCGACACCTACACAGAACGTGCAGAGGGTTAAGGCCGAGCTACGAGAAAAATATCCAAGTGTGAATGTCGTAATGCATAGTGGGATGGCCACCAGGGGGCCTGGGGAGGAAACTGCAACCAAGCCTCTGATTCGACCAGCAACTATCAAACAGGAAGGTTTGGATCTAAAAAAGGAGAAAGAAACATTTGTGGCAGCTTGCAAATACTTTGCTGAGCCATATGCATCTACTTCGCAGCCGCCTGAAGACCTCAAGGTAGATGAGGAGGTCAAACCCTTTTTACATGAATGTATGAAGCTACTGTGCAACCCAAAGGCTATGGAAAATCTTCAGGCATTGATAGATAGCTGCTCAACATGACCTATCCTCCCTCAAAAATTCAAGGACGTACACAAACTCTATAGGTATAAGAAACGCACTGGTAGGGAGATGCAGTTGACTATGCAGATCGGTGATTACGAGATGGCTTAGGTTATTTTGGAACTAGGGTCCGATCTGAAATGTGGAATTTAAAAGATCTTTCCTAGCTCTTATACAATATGTGAATGGAAAGTATTTTACTGAACAATTACTTTTCAACGAAATTAATTGTTAGCATCGAATGTTTTTAAGTATAAAATTGTTTACATTAAGGCTTAACAAATACACATGATGCATGTAAATAATACCATAAAACAAACAAAGTTTTGCGACAAAGTTTGTCCCTCCTGGACTACATCTCTGGGTCCGCCTCAGAAATATGTGTCCGCTGTATTGCTTAAGCCAAGGGAAATAAGACTACAAAGAATCATTAGTTGAAGAGTGTCAAGAAGCACTACTAATGTTTGCAGAAAAGGATCAAGAAAAGATGAGGATGAATTGCACACTTAATCTGAAGAACTGAAGCTTAAAATACCTTGAGCAATATGGTGGCTGAATAGAGTTTGGAATATCGAAGTAGATCATGTTGATTAACAACGTACTTCAATATTGATATTATGCAAAAAAAGGATGAGCTCTTCTCCTTCATTGTACCTGCAAACCAAAACTCTCCACCAAGTATTCGAGACAATATTCTTAAGAGTAATCACTCCTTCTTTCTGAAGTTGAAATAACTCACTCTCTTCCTCTCATGTCCCTCCCCCTTACAAAACACCCATTCTTTATTTTATAAGGGAAGTGCATATAAACATAGCAATAGAACCTCTTCATATCTCAGAGAAGGTTTGATTTTACATTTTTAACCATTGAATTAATGGTTCTCTATCTTTTCCCCAGCATCTTAGTCATTAACATAAGTGCTCTTGGGTTTTAAGTGACACCTAGTAATTTAGGATAATGGTGTTGTTTTAAATATAGCACATAAAACCCACTTATAAACTTTATTATATATTTTTAGCCTTTATGGATAGCTGGCCGGGCGAAGGATCTTTTCCTGCGGCATGTGAACAGGCGGACAGTTACATTAACTGTAGCTCTGGCGGTCTGGCATAGCTGGCATCTTATCCCGACATGGTCTGCTGACTATCGGTGGGGGATCTCTGGCATGTGATCAGGTGGAAAGTTACATTAACTGTAGCACTGGCGTTCTAGCACAGCGGTGCAGATAGCATCTCAGCACGTGAATAGGCGGAGAGGTTAACTGTGACTCCGGCAGTCTTGGTCCAGCTGGCAGCTTATTCCGTCAGTTCCACTTCCCTGTTCACATTAATCTGGTTGCGCGGTTATGAAAATATTTATCCTTTGGCAGTGTTATACGGTGGCTTAAAACCTTGACAGCTTACCTGTTCACATATCAACTCCCGATGCAATTTTACAACACGGCTTAAGAAACTGTTTTATCAAACCCGACGGAGTTTCGAAAACCTGTCTCTGCTATGGTTTAAACCTGTCACATGTGTTGTTAACTTCCGATGCAGCCTTCAAACTAACACTGTGGCATAGTTTACAAAACCTTACGGTTGACCCAAGCCTTATAATAAAGGTTTATTGCATGGTTTGCGCCTTTGTTTACAAACCCAACAGTTGTGACCCGAACCTTATAATAAAGGTTTATCACATAGGTTTTGCACTATAGGTTTATAACATAAATTTTATTTATAAACCTGACACTTAGGTTTGCCTCTTTAGCCTAGGTGTATTTGTATCATGCTTTTAGACTTGGGTTAACCTTTTGACCTTTCGATTAGGATTTGGACCTAGGTTAGATAAACTAGGTTTAGTCCTTTTACCTTAGGATTTCTTTTCCCTTAAGGTTTACAAATTGGACTTTCGAATAACCTTTTGCCTTAGACATTTGACATTTTCGCCTACCTCAACACTTTAGATCTATAGTGTTATATTTTTTTAATACTTAGGATATTGTTTTTCCTTAAGTCGTTACAATCATGACTTAATGTGTTTTATGTCACAGGTCAATATAATGACGAATTTTCTTTGACGAAAGTTTTGACTTTAGAAAAACACCGATGCTGATGTCGGAGTCTTTGATACTGATGTCGAAGTCACACCGAACATTTGAACTTGAGTTGATGAATCCTTTGTACATATCACCATATTGGTCGAAACATTTTCATCTCCACCTGTTTTATTACAAAAATCGATAATTACTTATTTCAAAATGACCATCTTGGTCATTTTGTAATTTCGATACAAATCTGAGAATCCAAAATTGGGTCACACCTCCCCACAAAAAGAACTTTTGGTTCTCCAAAAATTTTATTACAATGCTTTGAAGAGAATTTAACTCTAGAACCTAGTTACAACTTATCTAGATCTAGACAATTTTTTTTACAAACTCATGTTAGACATATGGCATAAAATATACCCAATTCCACTTGGCATTTGATTGTTCTCCAGCAGGTGAATTGGATGTATCCTGGGCTGCTGGTGTCAATGCTATTTATCTTGGAAGGATTAGATAGTTTTCTTTGGCATGCCCCATCAATTTGCAATGTCGACAAACTCTCTCCTTAGAATTTGTACTTGTTGAGTTTTCTGAGTGGTGTTCTTCCTTAACATATTGAAGTGTAATTTTTCCTGATCGCTTCTTCACCTGGAGTGTCTTTTCATCTTCTGGCAGGTGGCTTTTATTAGCTCCGATTTTCTTGTTGTAGGCCCTATGCTTCTAGCAATGCTCTACACAATGCCAAGATGTACCACAAAACGTACATGGATATATTCTCTTAACAATTTCTATTACCCAATTCTAATATAAGAATTCAATATCAGAATCATTACTGCTAGAGGATTGTTTTTTCTTACCCTTTTTATCCTGGAGCTTCTTTGGCAAAAGCTCAGGATGAAAAGACCAACATTGGTCAGAGATGTGGCCAAGCTTCCCGCAGTAGTCACACTTCAACAAATCATATCCTAGACCTAGTTTCTTAGGTATTTCTTGTACTGTGATGGGAGGAAATCTCCCTTGTCCATATTTTCCAAGGCCTTCACCTTCTTGGTATCCCATGGCCTTCATCATGGAGAGGCCTTTTCTTTCAAGAACTGCACTTGGTTTCTGACTATAAACTTCATCAAACTCTGAATCACTTTTCGATGATATCAGTAAGTCAAGAGTTTCCTCAGCAGGTGAGGAAAAAGATCCAATGGCCTCCCTTGATGACTTTGGTGAGGATGAAAGGGAAGAACTATTTTTATATTCCTGTTGAAGAGAGAATGTGGGCTTATTTCCATTAGAAGTTGTATCTTCAATGAGAGGATTGTTTCCTCTTTTATTATTCCTCAAAAACTCAAGTTTATATTGCAATATTTGCTTGTCACCTTTAGTAATTACACCATCCTTCGTAATGCAGAATTCTCATGTTGATATTGTTGATTGAACTCCTC
The DNA here is from genome assembly GCA_034641835.2 of Pinus albicaulis. Lineage (NCBI taxonomy): Eukaryota > Viridiplantae > Streptophyta > Pinopsida > Pinales > Pinaceae > Pinus > Pinus albicaulis. The sequence continues at coordinate 1,296,623,643 of CM076584.1, read as the reverse complement.
GATTTCTTTCAACCTTAGCTGTTGTTGCGATATTTTTCCCATTTTTTCCATCAAAGGTAGGCAAGAAAAATATGCCCACGGTACATTGCAGGTCATTCCCCTGTGTGTACCTTCCTCCTCTATTCTGGCTGTAGGGTATATTATTTTTATTCAGCTAAAAAAACTCGTTAAAGGTGAGGGCCTCTCCAAACTCCTTCCCATACGACTCATACTCTGCAAAATATTCCCCGTAGTAAGCCACCTTCGGCTCTTGGGGTATCTCATTCCTACTCTTGAAGTTAAGAAAGTAGGCATGGTGGAACGTGGGGGAGTGCGTAGCACCACCGGCTATGCAACATTTTGCTCCAAAACATGGTGAGAAGTACCAGACTCTTCTCTGTTGTGAAACTTCCTTGGGATCTCATGTTGTCTATTCTCTCCAAAAATCTTCTGCCCCATTTCCTCTATATTTTTGGAAAGTTCCTGTACATATTTCAAGAGGAGGTTTCCAAACTCCTTCCCATCATCCATCTCATCTACCATTGGTTCCTTCCCTTTTTCTTCCTCAAATAGAACACTGTCCTCTTCTGCAGGTGTGATTTCGAGCCTACGCTTTTTTTCCTTGTACCTATGTTTCTGGTAAGTAATGAACTCTCTATCTTCGAGTGTCATAGACTGATTTCTCCACAAGATGAGCCAAGTCTATGAGCTCTAATACCACTGTAATATCCCAAATGGGAAATAGACATCAATACAAAGCAACATAAAAAAAAACTACAGAAAATAGAGACACACATAGAAAACATAGCAAATAAACCAGAACATTTGAGCCATTTTATTATATGTACGAAATGAGGAACAAACAAAAAGTGTGCTCAAAATTTAATATTCCTAATTAGGAAAGACAACAATATAAGCACCAAAAATGCATTATTCAACAAATTACATTATAAAATTCAAGAAAATCCCATGGATCCACTAGTTTATATATCATAGCAACCAGATATACAATGTGATGAGAAAAAAATCATTCCAACTTAGTTAAATAGGCCTCCCAAGCCTAGAAGCCTAGAAAAAACTACAATCCCATGAGTACTGCAACACAAAAATTATGAAGCATATGACAGTGCAGTCCAATGAGGGTTACTGCTACAGAAATAGAAAAAAAAATGGATCTGCTGATATATTACTCAAAAGTGCTGAAAAATGGAGATCTAGTCTCTTCTACATAATCCAAAGATAAATCGACAAGGGTTTCTTGAAAGGCATGAGATATAAAAGGCATAAACTGCATATCTGTGGCTGAATCACATTGTCTTACTAAAGCTCTGCATAAATATAGCTAAAAATAAAAATAAATGGTTGTAACTTCTCCTTACTAGATTTTTGGGTGAAAGGTTGATCCTTTCACTAGGAAATTAGTTCATAAACAAGGTTTTTGACCCCTCCAGTGCAACACCATGAAAAATAACGCATTTACTCAAGGAGACTGTGTTGTGGATATAGGAGACTTCTTGGCCCAATTCTGGATGGCGGAAATGAAGCTCAGAATACTCCTCTCAGATGGCCTTCCCAGGTCCTCCAAGAAAGAGTGGGGAATTCCTAAATGGAAATGCCCTTGTACTAAATAGTACAAAAAACCCAGCTAAACAGCTGAAGCATGCAATAAGTCATAAGACTCAACATAAAAAATATTTGGAATGCCCCTCATGGATGCCATCCCTTCCCTTATATTCTTGGTGAGCTTTCTCACCCTTGGCCCCACTCATTTATGAGGTTACTTCCATGCAAAGACTCCTCCTCCAAAACTACATTGTCCCCACTAGCTCCACTCTCTTCTTTGGCAGCGTTGTTGATTTGGTCAACCTTGATCTAGTCTACATGAATTGCTCCATTTCACACCCAAGGTGGCTTTATTTTGACTACCTAAACTGATCCACATCCACACTGGGATTGTTTTATTCCTACTAAATAGATTTAAGGGTATCCCTGCCCCATTTATTCCTTTAGACTGAAATAGAAGCAACATATAATATTCCAACTAGATGAAACCTAATTGGGAATATTACAGTCCTCCCCTCCCAAAATTTTCTTTTCATCAAGCAACAGTAAAGAAGGATGTTGCAAAATCTTCTCTCCCTCCCAAGTGGCATCCTCATTAGGAATATTCCTCCATCAAGTCAGGCATTCTTTAATCACCCTACTCCTTAGTTTCCTCTCCCGAGTATCCAAGATAGCCTCTAGTTGAAAAACTAGATGTCCCTCATCATCAATAGGTGGGAGATCCACAGTGGCAACCACATGTTGTCCAATGGCCTTCTTGAGGCATGAGACATGAAAAATGTTATGGAAGGTCATTGGACATGATGGATCACCCTGTATGCTCCATAGAACTGAAGTTTAAGCTTCTCATCCCCTTTCTCCTTGAGCGTATATTGTTTATATGGATGAAGACGAAGATAGACCAAATCATCCACATCAAACTGTCTCTCTATCCGACCACGGTCTACATACATTTTCTGTTGGTTTTGTGCCATAGAAATGTTTTCCTTGAGGGCCAGGAGTATATCCTGAATCTCTTGAATCCACTCCTTGGCTCTAGGCGCTTTACTTGCTCAAAAAATCACATCAGAAAATGATAGTGCATCATACCAATAAAGGGCTCGAAATGGTGTCATACTAATGGACATATGAAAATTTTTGTTGTATCAATACTCCCCCAAATGGAACCAATGAAGCCATGCTCTCTACTGCACCAAAACATAGTTCTACAAGTAGCCTTCCAACCACTTGTTCACTATTTCAGTTTTTCCATCGGTTTGTGGGTGATAGATGGTCCTTGGTGTCAACTTAGTGCCCACTAACTGAAAAATATCTTGCCAAAAGCCACCCATGAAGCAGCTATCCCGGTCACTAACTATGATCTTTGGAATACCATGGATTCTAAACACATCCCTGAAGAAAAGCTTGGCTACTTCTGAAGTAGTATATCATGCAGAAATAGCAAAGAAATGTGAATATTTTGTTAGTCGATCAACAAATACAAAGATACAATCCTTACCCTGAACTGTAGGTAGACCGGTGATGAAGTCCATGGAAATACTCTCCCATTTCCCATCTGGAATAGGGAGTGGCTGCAATAATCCTGCAAGATGGTTGTGCTCTCCTTTGTTCTGCTAGAAAACTACACACTCCTTGATGTGTTGGAGTACATCCTCCTTGAGACCCTTCCATGAGAATCTCTCCCGAATAGCCCAATATGTCTTGGTGAATCCTTGATGCCCTGCAAGTGGAGAATCATGTGATGCCTACAAAATCTTCTTCTTGAGCTTATAATCTCTAGCCAAGAAGACCCAATTTCGATAATATATGACCTCATCCATCACTCTATACCTCTCATCAATCACCAATCCATCTAGGATCTCACATGAAAAGTGGTCTTTGGAGTATTCCACTAACAACTGAGCCTTCCAATCTGCATCCATGCTCATCAAGGACAGTGTTGCTTGCCTCCAAGATAGAGCATCTACCACTACATTAATCTTCCCTTTGACATATTCTATGTCAAATTCATATTCTTGGATCTTACGCACCCATTTCTACTGCCTCTCCTGAAGTTGCTTCTGCTCAAGAAAGAATCACAGACTATTGTGATTAGTCTTCACTCAGAATCTATTTCCCACCAAATATTGTCGGAACTTGGCTAAAGCATGAATAATAGCCAGCATTTCCTTATCATATATGGGGTATAGCCTCTCATGTGGTAGCAACTTCCGACTTTCAAAAGCTATGGGGTGTCCCCCTTGCATCAATACTGCTCCAATGCCTTCTCCTGAAGCATCACATTCCAACACAAAGGGTTCGGTAAAACTAGGTAGGACCAATACTAGGCAACTATGCATCACCTCCTTGAGCTTATCAAAATCCCTCTGCCCTTTGTTTGTCCAACTAAAATCTCCCTTCTTTGTTAGATCTGTAAGTGGTGCTGCTAGTTGAGAGAACCCTTTCACAAACTTCTGGTAATAGGTACAGATGCCTACAAACCCCCGAAGTTCTGTGATATTCTTTGGTTCGGGCCAATCTCTGATAGCACAGATATTCTCTTCATGGAATCTTACCCCATCCACTCCAATGATGTGACCCAAATAAATAATCTTTGTGAGTCCAAACGCACACTTAGAGAGCTTAGCATAGAACTGCTACTCCTTAATAATGTGCAATACTGCCTCAATATGTTGTAAATGTTCCTCCAATGTGTGGCTATAAATAAGAATGGCATCAAAGAATACCAATACAAACTTCCTTAAGTGACCATGGAATATTTGTTTCATGCAAGATTGGAATGTTGTCGAATCACTGGTTAGCCCAAAAGGCATTACCAAGAACTCAAAATGTCCATAGTGACATCAGAATGTTGTCTTGGGGATGTCTTGATCCCTCACCTTGATTTGATGATACCCTGATCTCAAATCAATCTTGGAAAAATACTTGGACCCTCTTATTTCATCCATCAATTCATCGATCCTGGGAATTGGGTATCTTTTCTTCATGGTGTTTTTGTTCAAAGCTCTATAATCAATGCATATCCTCAAAGTTCCATCCTTTTTCTTCACCAAGACCACTGAAGAGGTAAAAGGACTGGTGCTAGGCCGAATGTGTCCCAAGGCAAATATATCTTGAATGGACTTTTCAATCTCATCTCTATAGGCTTTGGGATGCCTATAGGGTGTGGTGATCACTGCTTGGATCCCTTGCTCCAACTCCATAGTGTGCTCAAAACCTTGGTCAGGAGGTCTCCCAGGTGGAATATCTCCAAACACTGTGGAGTATTGGTCAAAAATAGATTGTACATTTGGATGTACTGATGAATCCTTGCTCCCTGCTTTTGAAAAACGCAATTCTACTTCCCATTCTATGCCTCCTCTGCAAAAATCTGCTTCCATCCTGTGTGCTGAGACAATATGGGGTAGATAGGTGCATATGCCTTTGATTTTCTGATGTTTACCACTCCCCTTTTCTGTCCATTCCATCTATAAGGTTTCCCAATATGTGGTAACCTTCCCTAAGGTGATTAACCACTGGACACCCAATATCACATTGGTGTCTGGAATATCAACCACAAAGAAGTGGTCTGTCAATGTGTAGGTTCCCATAGTGATGGTTAATGCTGGGACATATTTTTCACACTGCATGGTTCTAGCTCCTAGAACCAAAATTGAGAAACCCTCAAAATATTCTATGTGAATGCCCCTCCTTTGCACCAACTGTGTATCAATAAAGTTATGGGTAGCTCCACTTTCTACCAATACTGAAACTTTTTGTCCCATAATAGTGCCTCTAACTCTTAAAGTTAGATACTTGGGAACTCCTCTCAAAGTTGCAAGAGTCCCTCCCATTGGAGCAAATGCCTTCACTACATCTCCTGTGGGTGGTGCACCTCCTCTTGCTACTATAGCATTGACATCCTTCTCCTCATCAGAAAATATCTGAATGCAATGTGCTTTCCTTGCAACACATTGGTGGTTTGGTACCCATGGCTCCCGACAAGTGAAACGGAGTTTTTTATTTCTTACATCTCTCCAATCATTATCAAGATATGTCTTCTCTTGATTATCCTTTGTGAAAGAGGAGATATTTTGCTGAAATGGGGCTTTGGCCTTGGGTAAAGCATGCTGCAAGTCCCTAGCCTTATTTATGGATTCTTGAAGCATAGTTGGTCTAGTGGATTTCACCAACCCATGCAATGGTTCAACCATCCCATCAATAAACATGCATACTCTCCAGGTCATAATGATGTCAAATACCATGACTGAAAGCTTCAGAAACTTAGAGATATAGGTTTCTAGATCTCCCATTTGCTTAAGCTTGTTTTGCCCAACAAAGTGTGCCTCCAGATCTTTAGGATAAAATCTCTCCACCAAGCTCTTGATGAATTTTGATTATGAAGTGATACTAGCATGCCCAAGTGTAGATAACCCATGACCCGCCACTCATGTGCCTCACCTTCTAGGTACAGTGCTGTTATTTTGATAGCCTCCAATTCTGAAACTTTGTTGATTTTGAAATAAGCATCCAACTTCTCTAACCAAGCCTTGGTTTTACACTTGGGTGATCCATCATAAGAGGGAAAAAAATGATCTGCCCAAATTGCATTGTAGATCTCATTTCTACATGTACTGTCCCTTTTTATGGTGATTGAAGGATCTCCTACCATCCTTGATCTGACAGAACTCCTAAAAGTTCAAATGTTCCTTGAATCTTCAGGATTGAGATTCATATTCCACAAAATAGTCACCAAAGGTTTCTTCCTTGAAGGGCCTTCCTTCCTCACCTTCCAAAGATAGGAATGTGGGCATAGTTGAGTGTCGTGAAGAATTTTGTGCTACTGTGTGTTCCCACCACAAATGTGAGGTCCCGGAGCTTTCTCCATGGTGAAACCCTCTAGGGGATTCCTTCTGCTTTTCAAATATCATCTCCTTGATATCTTTTGCAATGTCCTACATGGTTTGGAGAAGCAGTCTTCGAATCTCTCTCTCCTCCATGGCTATAGATGTATTTCCCCACAAGCTGAGCCAAGATTAGAGCTCTGATACCACTGTAATATTCCTAATTAGGAAAGATAGCAATATAAGCACCAAAAATTCATTATTTAGCAAATTACATTATAAAATTCAAGAACATCCCATGGATCCATTATTTTATATATCATAGCAACCAAATATACAATGTGATGAGAAACAAATGATTCCAATTTAGTTAAACAGACCTCCCAAGCCCAAAACAACCCAGAAACACTACAATCCCATGAGTACTACAACACAGAAATTATGAAGCATATGACAGCACATTCCAATGAGAGCTACTACTATATAAATAGAAAAACAAATGGATCTGTTGATATATTACTCAAAAGTGCTGAAAAATGGAAATCTAGTCTCTTCTACACAATCCCAAGATAACCCGGCAAGGGTTTCTTGAAAGGCATGAGATATAAAAAGTATAAAATGCATATTTGTGGCTGAATCATGCTGTCTTACTGAAGCTTTGCATAAATATAACTGAAAAGACAAAGAAATGGATGTAACTTCTCCTTACTAGCTTTCCGGGTGAAAGGTTGATCCTTTCACTAGGAAACTAGTTCATAAAAAGGGTTTTTGACCCCTCCACTACAAAACATGAAAAATAAAAATGTTCCTCAAGGAGACTGCACTGTGGCTATAGTTGACTGCTTGGCCCAATGCCGAATGGTGGAAATGAAGCTCAGAATACTCCTCTCAGATTTCCTTCCCAAGTCCTCCAAGAAAGAGTGGGGAATTCCCACATGCAAATTCCCTTGTACTAAACAGTACAGAAAACCCAGCTAAAGAGCTGAAGCATGCAATAAGTCATAAGACTCAACATAAACAATATTCTGAATGCCCCTGATGGATTCCATCCCTTCCCTTATATTCTTGGTGAGCTTTCTCACCCTTGGCCCCACTCATTTATGTGGTTACTTCCATGCAAAGACTCCTCCTCCAAAATTGCATTGTCCCCACTAGCTCCACTCTCTTCTTTGGCAACGTTGTTGATTTGGTCAACCTTGATCTAGTCTACATGCATTTCTCCCTTTCACACCCAAGGTGGCTTTATTTTGACTACCTAAGCTAATCCACATTCACACTGGAAGTGTTTTATTCCTACTAAAGAGATTTAAAGGTCTCCTTACCCCTTTTACTCCTCTAGACTGAAATAGAAGCAACATATAATATTCCAACCAGCTGAAATATAATTGGAAATATTACAAAAAATGATATCACCTTGGCCTACTCAAGGCAGGATGAAATTATCACTCCCTCATCTATCAGAATCTTTGCTCAATCGATGCTTTGCGCTACTCCTCTATGCAGCCCTGCTGGAAATGTTGTTTCTGGCTAGAAAGGGATTGCAAGATGGGGCTTCTCCGCTACTCGAAAAATTCTTAAACTCGGACACTGGTCTCTCCTCCAAAAAAACTAGAATAACTCGCGAAGGAATTCTGAAAAGGCTGACCTTGAAAATTCACCCTCTTCAGATGACTATTCTCTCTTGTTGGGTACACTGGCCTCTATGATGAAAACAATGAAGGAAAGGCCTCCAACTATCCAAAGAACCTAGCTATGGAATGGTTGATTCCCTCATAATCTCTAGGACTGAAAACTCATGAATTTCTCCTCCCCAAAAGCTACTCTCCTCTATGACTACATAATCCCCTGGAAGACTTCGCTGCCCAAGATGTGACTGTGTAATCCTATGGCTGAAACAATTATGTTTCTCTCCAAAAACTAGTGTAATGTCTCCTCTCCTGAGAGGGCACTCGAAGTCCCCTGAGGACAAGGTTGGGATCTCCACTCAGAGACACCCTTGTGCTAAAAAAAATTGCAGGCTCAGCTAAATAGATTAAGCATGCTCTAGTCTTGAAAGACAGAAAATCATAAGATGTAAGAATGAATGAGAAAGGCTACCTCCATCCCTTTTTATGCTTGTGAACCCCTACATTCCCTTGAGCCCACCAATGTTGCGCTATCCCTCTTTGCTATGTTGTGCTGCCTCTCCCACGCTGCCATTGTGCTGCCTAGCCCCACGCTGCCACTGCGTTGTCCTAAGTGCCTCCTCTCCTGCCTTTTCACTTGGCCTCATGGGCCCCACTTCACCTTTTAATTAATCTTCCTAGTGACTTTAGGAAAGTTCTTTTATTCTAATGTTTTATTCACGGGTCCCCTCACCCCTTTATTTCCTGTTAAAATTTAGAAAAGAAAAAATTAACCATAAATGAATATTCCAATTAGTTTTCTTCTAATTGGTAATTTTACACCCGATGACATTCGTCATTTAGTTGCAGCAATGGAGGTGGAGGAGCATATATTTTGGGTGATATTCACTGAGAAATGAGAAACATGTTAGCATGCCACCTTTGGAACACGGAAGAAGTTAGGGAAGGAGTCGAACACAAAATGGTGCAGGTAAACGTAAATCTCAGCAACACTTGTCTCTCTCTACAAAATCTCTCACGATAAATTGGCATCGAGTCTCCTCCCATCACTCCAAATCTAGTGTCCAACAGTTTAAGGAAATTTCTAATGTAATGGACTCTTCTCACTAGACGGTCATTCCTCCTAACCCTGTCCCTCTAGTGGCATAGGAAAGGGAAAAGGAGCATATGATTGTGGTGGTTCCCCATCCAGTAAGAGGCCTGACTCAAAAGTAGACATTCAATCAAAAAATCCCACTAGCACCGCCTAAGCCACCAAAGGAGAATCCTCTCATCTCGATGCAATCTCTTATGGTTGTGTGATTGAATGAAGCGTCCTCCTTAGTTGCAAGAAGGATATGATGTCCCATTTTCCTATTTGGACATGTTGAAACAAGAAAAAAATTATAAATCCAACTAACGTTAGCCTCGATAATTTCGAGTGCCAAGCAACTAGCTTGACCAGGTCCCTCATTAGGCTATATATGCCTCTAGCTTCTTTCATTTTTCATAGTTATTTTAATTTTTCTATTCAATTTAAAAAGCATTAATTTTGTATTGCTAAGTTCCAAATTGTCTCAAACTATCAAATGCATTTTCCAAGAGATCATATGGTTTCTAAGATGGTTCCTCACAAATTCATTTCAGACCAGAATATATACTTTACAATTAACTCTTCATCTAAACACAAGCTTCTACAACTCACACCTACTTGTACCTTATTTAAATCGTATTTTATAATATTAAATTATATATATATATATATATATATATATATATATATATATATGAATGAGAAAACACATCATCTAAAAATGAATATAAAACAATTATAAATATTACTCAAATCAAACAAAAACAAAAATAAAAAATCCATCAAATAATGACCCCTCATTTCTTTGGGATCATTTTCATTCTATTAAACTACACAACCAGATACTTTAATTCTTTCAGTATCATTTTCATACTACTAAACCACACCACAAAGGTGAGAAGTATCCAACGAGAGACCTTGATTCTTCAGAATAATTTTCATACTACTAAACCACACAAAGAAGGTGAGAAATATCCATCAAACAATGATCTGAGATTCCTAATAATTATTTTCTAACCTATAGGATATTCATTTTAAAAATAACCACATGTTGATATGTGCTATTAAATCTTATGATAAGATATTGAAGAGATTATTATAAATTTTGTTAAAATTATTTTTTAATATATTTTTATCTCATAAATATCAAATTAAGATTAATGAACCATGTTTGATCTAAGATTCTTAATAATTATTTTCTAACCTATAGGATATTCAACTTGAAAACAACCACGTGGTGATATGTGTCATTGAATCTTATGATAGGATACTATTAAATCTTATTATAAATAATGTTAATGTTAATGAACCATGTTTATTATATTTTTTAAGTAATAAGTATTAAATATTTTTTATTTAATTTAGAGAGGAAGATATGTATTTTTTATTTAACACTTAACAAACTATATATAGAAAGAGAAATTTAGTTCAAATGGTTATTATTTGAACTCCTTTATTTAATGACCATATTCATCTAGTTACAAATTTTTTTCACTTTGGAATCCATTATCAATATATTATATTATTGTTCAAATGTCTTAGTTTCAAATGAGATGTAGATCTCTTTTTTCACTTTGGAATCCATTATCAGTATATTATTGTTCAAATGTCTTAGTTTCACACGAGATGTAGATCTCTTCATGAAGCTATCACACCCTAACTTCAACTTAATCTCTCCTTGAATATTGGGGATATTGAAGATGTTAAGTATGTTTAATACCGTAGTTCGAGATATTATTATCCATGTTTCTCATCTAGATTTTTAATTATCTATTTTCATAATAGATATATTTAAGATGAAGACGACTTTTGAACTAAACAAAAGTTCCTTTCAATGCAAGCCTTGTTAGTTTCGAAATGGAGCATCATTCCTATGAAGTGGAGTGGAATGATAGGAAATGGAGCATCATTTCACTTTAACAAAACTTTGAGATGGAACTTACACCTATAATTTCGATAAAATAATATTACTCCACCTCGACGAGTATATCATAGATTCTTTTATTAACATTACTTTGATGGAAAATCCAATCCCACTAGTAAAATGTAAATAATTATCCAATCTCACTAATTTCATAATATAAAGATAATGAAAGAAGATAGGAAATAGGAATCATAATATAGATCTAACAAGATAGGAAATGTGAATCATTTTTAACCAGTAAAATGTAAATAATAATTGATATTTGTTTTGAGATGTTTTTAATTTGGAAATTTTGGAAAAAAATAAAATTATAAATTTTTAAATTATTGTGAATCAATTAAAGTAAATAATTTAGGGTAGATTTTGATATTAATTATATAGCGAATAGATTTGAAAAGTTATAATTGGTTGAATATATATATATATATATATATATATATATATATATATATAGAAAATAGGAAATATTATATTAGTAAAATTTATGGTAATTATATGAAGCAAAGTTACAAAATGGTAGAGCATTTTTTTTTAAATAAATATAAATCTAAGCATAACTAATATAGAGTAATTCAATTATTTATAAAAGATACTTACAAAGTAAATATGATAATAGACACTGAGAATTAGAATAAAGATACACAATGTCATAGTTAACCCATTTGGTGAGGAGTGCTACTTGTTTCATAATCTTCCTAAATTATCCTCAAATTTTGAACATGTGGGTCTCACGAGACAATTTATCTTAGGGTTGAAGAGGTCATGATAGATTGAACAAAATGATAGGGGAGTTGCAAGTTGGATGGATGAATTGCTTGAATATCCTCAATCTAAATCTAGAGTGCCCCACACCCATCTAAAACTTGCTACGTTGACTAGCTATGCTAAATTAGAATATCCATCATTGTCTCAACCTGAGATGTCAAGAAAGAAAATTGAACTTGCAAGAGGTGAATTGAGGTATGTAGATCTTAAATTTTCCCCTCATGCTAACAAAGGGAAAACTATAGTTCTTCTATATATTTTTTGGACATGGCTACAGTTTCTGCAAAGCGGCCCCATGTAAATATAGGGGAGCGACAAACAAGAAAGGAGGAATAGTGAGAGTGAAAGGAGAACTAGAGAAACACCAACAAAATGTAATATGTATATGTGAACACCACCAATATGACTAGTACCAACACTCCTTACAAACCACAATGGCCTTTCCCATCCAAATCTAATCTCACTCAACACCATCATCATTATGTTGTATGACCAAATCCATCATGATCCGGTATATCCTATAGCTAGTCAAGAGAAATAATTGTGAATAGATATAATGAATAGCAAGGAATGTTAAATTAACACATTAAGATAGAGATAATTTCAAACACTTGATGCCATGAGGTCTTGGATTTTCCACTTGGTAATTAATTGATTTTTCCATAGTTAAATAAAGGTCAAATATGTGATTGGTTGGAAGAGACATTGGCCATTAATCAAAATATCCCACATTCTCCCATTGATTGCTTTGTTTTTTCATAGATATGCTTGTTCACTATTTATTCCTAGAACATTATAGAATTCCACATATGATATGAGAATTAGTGTCAATAAAATTCAGGGTAGAATTGAAATCATATTTGCATCTTGGGGAGTTCATTCCAAATTAAAGATCATGAATTGTGTTTTTAGAGTCATTAACAATGATTAATTGATAAATATTGAGAGATAGGTAAATTATCCCCCTTTAACAATATACACATTCCCTACCTCTACTCTCCATGGTAGTAACATTTCCTTTGGTCCACTCTATCCTAGGTGCCTTTTCTTACCATTGCATCAATTTCATACTACATTTCTCTACTGGTATGACAATCATATGATCAATTTTTTTCCTAGAGGTGTAACCACTAAAGTAACAACATCTAAGGTTTGAAAAAATTGTAATGGTCATGAGTTTATTTAATGTGTTAAGTTTGGTGGACCTTATGTGGCATTTTTTATATTTGGGGTAGATTCATCTTAGCTGCATTCTTACACCATACAAATACTTGGTGGAGATTTATGGTTTGCAACCTGCTAAACTTCAATTAAATTCCTCTTATTTGCAGAACTTATGGGATGTTATTTTTCATTTAACAAGTATTGGATCACCTCAAAATCTTGAGCTCCTAATCATGAGATTTCCTTGAAATTCAAGCCACAATTATTTTTTGGTGCATTCCAACAACAAATAAAGCCCTCTTTATTTTCCTCTAAACTCGAACTAACCTCTCTATAGTTGTGTGAGTATAGCCTACAACCTAACTTGACATATTTGAAAGAAAAACAAGTGTCAAAAGAACACAAGAATCATAACGGTGGACTTTGTAGTGTAAATCATTTTAATCTTCTCGTCACTCCACCTAGCAAACAATTTTAATGCTAATATCCATCAGTTTCCTCTTGCTATGGTATCTCTTGTTCCTTCCATGGATATGATGAAGCTTAATATCTCTTAATTTATTGTATTATGTCGCCTCTCCTGAAATATGGATTTCAATTTCCTCTATCTTGCATTCCATCAACATGATATCTTTATCAATTTATGTGAAATTGTAAGTTGAATGCGACATGGCTAAGATACAATAGTTTGTGGTGGGAATGTGTTGTTTGAGTATACATTTTTTGGCAATAGCTATCATTATTTATTGAAGCCCTAATAAAAGGGAAGCAAGGACTAAGTTAGAGAGTCATAAAATATGGAATTCAAAATTTATTTTGTGAAGTATGTCTTTCAAGAGATTATTATTTTCATGGGATTAGAACAAAGCTTAGTATGAGTATTAGGATTTATCCATTGGGTATTCCATAGTTGGAAGCTAAGTAAAAACCTAGTTTGCATGTAAATTTTTACCTAAATTCAATTCCATGAAGCAACTTGTACCTATTTGAAAGCTTTTTTATTGAATTGTATTGTAAATGGGTGCATGTTTTAAGGAAGTTGACACCCCTTGTTTGTTGATCTTAGAAAATCACCCAAATTGATGATGTATTAGAGTTACTAAATATTCTAATACTTTCCACTGTCAACAATATAGGTCATTTTACATAAAGCAAATTTTACTCATTTTCTAACTTGCTTACAATATTTACATGACAAAATCGAGTTTCTGCATCTAGGATATCAACTCCAAGAAGATGAACTATAACAAAGGAATTAACACTCTTAACTCTTTTTTTTCAAAATAATTCTTTGCTTGAAATTGATTCCAATTAGCACCCTACACATGATCATATCAATGAAGACACATCATGAGAAAATTCACATGAATATGTAGAGGTTCAAATTCCACTTCCCAAGCCCAACATCAAACTTTGGGAATAAGTCATTAACAACAAGTATAGAACTATTCTTGGTTATAAAAGGATGTGAAATTTTACATTTCACACTACTCTAAACTAGTCTCATTTTAAATTGTAGGGTTAATCCAAGAAATTTCATCTTCACCGGCTCCACTTCCACATGAGATTCACATCTGCCAACATTGTTATTAATTTAGCCACTTGAAAGATTAGTTTTTTTATCTTCACCCTTGTGAGCATAGTGGGAAAAATAATCATCATTAAGAGATATGTTCCAAACACAATACTCCTGCAAGAGCAAAGATTCACCATGTATGGATTTCTTCTTGGAAATGGTCTTCGACATCCAAGAAAATATATTGGTCATAGTACAGAGTTCATTCTTGAGTATATATATATATATATATATATATATATATATATATATATATATATATCCCTGGATCTAGGTGTACCCTCAATACCAATTCCTTGTCAGAGATCGCAAGACAAAATTCATGCTAGCATTCAATCTTGAGTTTGGGTGGCGGTCATGCAAAACAAATCTCATTCAACGGGGTTCATTAGTAGTTAAAAAATGGTGTCCAGAACATTCCCTCCAGATATGACATGAGATATTCATTACAAATGCAATCATGCTTCCACTCCAACTTATTTGTTTGCACCTTCATTACCTCAATCATTCTCTCCAGTAGGTGATATTTTCATAACAAGGGGGAAACATAATTTCGTTCAGAATTACTAGGCTCCATTGCACTAGGAAAGCATAAATAGTTCATGAATGTGGCAGAGTCGTATGTGGTGGTAGATGGTGAGGGCAGCCACCCCTCCCTCCATGGCACGACTAAGAGGAGGACATTTTCCACTAGGACATTCCACCTGAAATTCGTTGTTTAGTTGCAGCAATCAAGGTGGAGGAGCATAGATGTTTGGGTAATACACACTGCGCATTGAGAAACACATTAGTGTTCCACCTCTAGAGCATGGAAGAAGAAATGAAAGGATATGAACGGAAACTGGTGGAGGCGAGCGTAATTCTCAACAACACCCATCTCTTTCTTCAAAATATCTGATGATAAATTGGTATCAAGTCTCCTCCTATCCCTTCAACTCTAGTGTCCACGAGTTCTAAGGAAAGCTCTATTGCAATGGATTCTTCTCACTAAATTGTCATTCCTCCTAACCTTGGCCCTCTAATGGCATGTGAAAAGGGAAAAGGGCCTAGAGGATTGTGGTGGTTCCCCATATAGCAAGAGTTATAAGTCAAAATTAGACATTCAATTAAAGAATCCCACCAGCACTACCCAATCCACCAAAGGATAATCCTCTTAGCTCAACTTATTCTCTTATGGTTGTGTGATTGAATGGGAGCGTCCTCCCTAGTTGTCAAAATGATATGATGGTATATTTTCCTATCTGGACATGTCGGAATAGCAAAAGAAGGCCAAATCCAAGTAATTCCAGCCTCAAGAAGTTCCAGTGCCAAGCAACCAGCATGACCAAGTCCCTCATTAGGCTTTATATGCCTTTGTATTCTTTTATTTTGCATAGTTATTTCAATTTTTCCATTCAATCTAGAAATCTTCACTTTTGCATTTCCTATGTTCCAAATTGTCTTAAACTATCATATGCATTTTCCAAGGGATCATCTAATTTCTAAGATAATCCACACATGTTCATTTCATACCAGAATAAACACTTATACCCTATATAAATTATTTTTAGTAATATTACATTTTTTTACTTAAATATATATATATATATATATATATATATATATATATATATAACAAAAGACATCCATAAAAAATGACCCCTCATTTCTTTGAAATATTTTTATATTATTAAACTACACAACAAAAAAATTATTCACAATCATTTTCATACTACTAAACCACAAAATACTACTAAACCACAAAATAAAGGTGAGAAGCATCCATCAAACAATGATCCCTGAAGTTCCTAATAATTTTTTTCTCTCGCTCTAGGATATTCATTTTGAAAACAACCATGTGGTGATATGTGTTATTGAATCTTGTGATATGATATCAAGGAGATTATTATAAATTTTATTAAAATTAAATATGTTTTTATTTCATAAATATCAAATTAAGATTAATAAATTATGTTTTTTTATATTTTGTAAATAATAAATATTAATAATTTTTTATTTAATTCGGAGAAAAAGAAATGTATTTCCTCATTTGACCTTTAAAAACAAATTATATATATGAACTCTTTTTGTTTAATGACCTTATTCAACTAGTTACAAAAGAAGTTTTTTCACTTTGGGATCTATTATCACTATATTATTGTTCAAATGTCATAGTTGCACAAGAGATGTAGATCTCTTCGTGAAGCTATCACACCCCAACTTCAACCTGCACACAAATTATTTTTCTACAATCTCGATATGGAATAGATTGCTTAATTACTCCTTGAATATTGGGGATATTGAACTATGCAAGACATGGGTAATATGTTAAGTATGTTTAATAAATATTAGTATCCATGTTTTTCATCTAGATTTTTAATTGTGTATTTTCACTAATAGATATATAAGATGAAGACGACTTTTGAACTAAACCACATTTCCTTTCAATGCAAGCCTTGTTATGAAGATGGGCATGTAGTGATTACATGTTCAAAGGAAATATTATAATATGGAGTGGAATGATAGGAAACATATTTCGTAAAAGTTTCGAAATGGAACATCATTTCCTATTAACAAAACTTTGAGATGGAACTCACACCAATAATTTTGATAAAATAATATTATTCCATATCGAGAAGTATCCAATCTCACTAATTTCATTATATAATGAAAGAAGATAGGAAATTTCCATCAATTTTAACAATTTCATTAAATGTAAATAATAATTTTTTATTTTTTATTTTTATTTTTTTTTTTTTTTTTTTTTTTTGAAATTTTGAAAAATATAAAATTATAATTTTTTCATTTTTGTGAATTAAATAAATTAAAGTAGATTTTAACATTAATTATATAGTAAATAGGTTTAAAAGATTTTAATTGATTATATATATATATATATATATATATATATATATATATATATATATATATATATATATATATTATGAGTGAAATTTAAAGTAATCGTATTAAGCAAAATTACAAAATGGTAGAGTAATTTTGAAAAAAATCCAATCCAAAACATAAAACAAAACATAAAACTAAGTATGGATAATATAGAGTAATTTAATTGTTCATGAAAAAAATTTAATTAAATCTAATAATACACAATGAGAAGTAGAAAAAAGATACATAGTATCATATTTGATCCATTTGGTGAGGAGTGTTAATTATTTCATCATCTTCCTAAACTATCCTTGGAGCTTGAATATGTGGGTCTTGTTAGACAATTTATGTTGGGATTGAAGAGGCCATGTTAGATTGAACATAATGAGAGGGGAGTTGCATGTTGGATGAATGAATTGCTTGAAGATCCTCAGTCTAAATCTAGAGTACCCACACTCATCTGAAACTTGCTACATTAACTAATTGTGCTAAATTAGGATATCCATCGTAGTTTCAACCTAATATTTCAAGCAAGAAAATAGAACTTGGAGGAGGTGAATTGAGGTATATAGATCCTTAATTTTCCCCTCATGCTAATAAATTTCAAACTAGTGTTCTTCTATATATTTGTGGGACATGGCTACAATTCTAGCAAGTGGCCCCATGTAGATATGCGGGAGCTGCCAACAACAAAGGATGAATAGTGAGAGCAAAGGGAGAACTAGAGAAATACCAAAAAAATGTAATATTGATATATGAACACCACCCATATGAATAGTGCCAACACTCCTTTCAAACCATAATGTCCTTTCCCATCCAAATCTAAGCCCACTCAACACCATAATTTTCCCAAATCAAAATATCCCACATTTTCCCATTGATTTCTTTGTTTGTGCATAGATTTTCTTGTTCACTATTGGTTCCTATAACATTGTAGAATTCCACATTTGATATGAGAATTAGTACCAATCAATTTCAGGGCACAATTGAACTTAGATTCACATCTCTCAGATTTCATTCCATATTGAAGATCTTGAATTGTGTTTTTAGATTCATTAACAATGATTAATTGATGAATATCTTGAGAGCTAGCTAAATTAGCCCCCTTTAATAATATTCATATTCCCTGCCTCTACTCACCATGGAAGTAACAATTCCTTTGGTCCACTCTATCCTAGTTGCATTTTTATTTCCATTGCATTGATTTCAGACTACTTTTCTCTACTGGTGTGACAATCACATGAGCAAAGATTCTCCTAGAGATGTAACCACTAAAGTAACAACATGTAAGGTTTCAAAAAGTTGAAATGGTTGTGAGTTGACTTAATTTGTTAACTTTGGTGGACATTATATGGCCTCTTGTAGCTTTGGGGTAGATTCATATTAGATTTTGCATTCTTACAACATACAAATACTTGGTGGAGATGTATGGGTTGCAACCTGCTAAATTTCAATTAAATTCCTCTTATTTCCAAAACTTGTGGGATGTTATTTTACATTTTACAGGAATTTTTTCCCCTTCATGTAGTTGTGGTAGATCACCTCCAAATCTTGAGCTCCTAATCATGAAATTTCCTTGAAATTCAAGCCACGACTATTTCTGGTGCATTCTGATAGCAAAGAAAGCCCTCTTTCTTTTCCCCTAACATCGAACTGACCTCTCAACATATTTGTCATACCAAAATATATCCATAAATTTTCACCATGTTTATAGTTCTGTGAGTATATTTCGCAACTTGACTTGGTCAATTCGCAAGAAAAAATGTGTGGAAAGAACACAATAATCATAATGGTGGACATTGTAATGCAATGTATTTTAATATTCTCATCACTCCACCTGCCAAACAATTTTAATGCTAATATACATCATTTTCCTCCTACTATGTTATCTCTTCTTAATTCAACATATATGATTATGTTTAATATCACTTAGGTGCTGTAACATACCTCCTCTCTTGTAATATCAATTTCAATTCCTCTAGCTTGTATTCCATCAGCATGATATCTTTATCAGTTTGTGTGAAATTGAAATTTGAATGCAACATCGCTAAGAGATAATAGTTTGTGGTGGGAATGTGTTGTTTGAGTATACATTTTTTGGAAACAAATATCATTTTTTATTGAAGCCCTAATAAATAGAATTTGTGGATTAATTTAGAGGGTCATAGAATATGGAATTCCAAATTTATGGTGTGGAGTTGGAGATAACCATATGTTTTTCAAGGGATTATTATTTTCATGGAAGTAGAACAAAGTTTAGTATGAGAATTAGGATTTTACATTGGGTATTCCATATTTTGGAGCTAAGTAAAAACCTATTTTGCATGTAAATATTTTCCTAAATTCAATTCCATGGAGCAACTTATACCTATTTGAAACCTTATTTATTGAATTGCACTGTAAATGGGTGTATTTTTTATGGAAGTTGACACCCATTGCTTGTTGAGCTTATAAAATCACCAAAATTGATGATTTATTAGAGTTCTTAGATACTCTAAAATTTTCCATTATTAACATTGTAGGTCATTGTACACAAAGAAACTCTTACTCATTTTTTAACTTGCTTACAAGATTCATATGAAAAAATCGAGTTTTTACGGCTAGGATATGAGCTCCAAGAAATTGAACTAGAACAAATGAATCAACACTCTAATCTTCTTTTTTTTCCACAATAATCCTTTATTTGATATTGATTCCCATTAGCATCCTACACATGATCATATCAATGAAGACACATCATGAGAAAATTCACATGAAGATTTATAGGTTCAACTTCAACTTCCCAAACCCAACATCAAACTTTGGGAAGAAGTCATCAATAAAAAGTATAGAATTGGTCTTGGATATAAAAGAATGTGACCTTTTACATTCCACACTACTCTAAGCCAATCCATTTTAGCATGTTGGGTTTATCCAAGAAATTCCATCTTCACCTGCTCCACTTACACATGAGATTCACAAATATCAACATTGTTATTAAGTTGGCCACCTGAAAGATCAATATTTTTATCTTCACCCTTGTGACCATTCTGGGAAACATAGTCATCATTCAAAAATATGATCCAAACACAAGACTGTTGCAAGAGAAAATATTCACCTTGGATAGATTTATTCTTGGAAATGGTCTGCAGGTTTCCAAGAAAATATATCAGTCATATTACATAGTTCCTTAAGTATTGACATGTCTTGAAGTGGATAAATATTCATCTTATCACCTTGTATCTAACAGGGGGAATTGATAATCAACTACTAGTCTCAAATTCATATCAAGCAAGTATGAGCCATAACTTGAACCAAATCTTGCATCCAAAGCCTAGACCCAAAGTCAACCAAATCCAAAGTCAGAGTTGTAGCTAGAGAAAAAATCATGTTCCATGAGCATGATTTGGTTGGTGGACAATATCAAACCACTATCAATAGAATTTTGACTTGTGTTAATTATTTCATAAGGTTGTGTTCATATTTAAACCATCATCAAGGAGCATTACCATTTCATATAAGACTTCAACTTCTAGCCATATTTAAAGTTGTTGAGGGAATCACTTTAAGCCAAGTTCCAGAGTTAGTGACTAGCCTTAAAACACCACTGGTATAAGACTTCGACGTTTTTTGGCCAGTTGGTTTGTGGTCTTCCTTAAACCACCATATTAAAGGAGCACATCCAACCATTGGTTTCTATACGCATTCGTATTTAAGCTCTCTTCTTGGACTCACATACACCCCTTCATATTAATGGGGAAATATTGGAAACATAAACCTCTTGGGCTATGTAAATTTGGTTTATTCACCTGAGAGGAATTAAAAAAACCTCAAGTGGACACCAACAGTCATGAGAAGTAAGACACTACTTGGAATATGAAACCAAGGGACAAATAAATTTATTTATATGCACATTTGATCAATGAAATGGATCTTATGTATTATCTTACCCTGTGTTCCATTTTTTTGAATTCTAAGAAACACAATCTAAACTCTTGATTGATTATTGGAGGTGATGCCTAGACCCCATGAATAGGTGAACTCAATATTTCCCCTAAGGTTAATAAGAATTATATACCTACTACCTTGGAATTATGTTTTCTCCTTGGCTATAGTTTGAACATTTTCATATATATTAAAGTGGATTAAAGGGATAAAATTTTGATAAATACTATATATGAATCATCTATATAGGTTAAATTAAATAATAACAAAAATCATTTATAAATGATCCGTAAACTATCGTGGATATTCCAATGGAAAATTTGTCACAACAAATCTAATAAATTTATACTGAAAAATCCAAAATCTATAATATGAAGGTTATTTTCCTAAGACTTTTGGATTTGTTAAGTTATTATTTTAATCCATGCAATATAGATAATGCAAAAAAATACGGAAGAAACAAAAATACAATCACTTCCAACCATAATAACACAATATATGACCTAGGAAACCATTTCGGAAGATAACTCTGTTGGAAGGTGAGGATGTTTCTCTCTCTCTCTCTCTCTCTCTCTCTCTCTCTCTCTCTCTCTCTCTCTCTCTCTCTCTCTCTAAATGGAAATGGATGCAAGTACAATAAGTGAGCCTTGTGGCCTATGGGTTGCTATAATGCACAAACCCTCTCTATTTTGTTATCCCCTTATCCACTCTCAGCAACTCTGCTCATCTATGGAATAAAATGCATTTGAATGGAATGGAATCCCTTTTCCTCCTAGTGTCAGAGTTATAACACAACCTAATAGCCTATTAATAGTTATGTCTGACTCCTTCAAATCTTAACTAGATTTACAATATTGAATATTCTATAGTATTCCTCATCATGATCATGTGGCTAGTTATTTTTCCATGAATAATGGGGTCTAACATAGTATCCTCTACAATCATCGTGGTCAAAATATGAATGTCAAATTCTAGGTGGTCAAAATAGGATGTCAAGTTCCAGTTGGCATAAATTTTTCCTACAAAAATAGGTCAATTTTTAAAGAAATGGGTGGATATTTTTTTTTTCCCAAAAAATATCTTAAAGGAGCCAATTTGGAGCCCCTAAAAAATCTTGGCCAAGAAATTCCTTGTCTTTCTTAAATTTCTATAAACCAAAATTTATTTCTCATATTTATGATATCAAGAAAATCAAAGATGAAAAACACTTCTCCTAAAATATTCTAGGTACACCCACATTGAATCAAATTTCAATATATTTATTAAAATAATGACCTTGATAACCTTTTTTAACTTATCAAAACCATGACTATGTAAGAAATTTTAAAGAAAACCAATAAACTCTTTTCCTTTCTTAAAATTCTATAAAACCAAATATGTTTGTAGATGTTAAGTACAGTTATCGTCGTCATTATTATAATGTATACAACTATATAGTTATAATTTGTTATACATATAAAATTAACAATATAATGATATTATTTATTTATAATACTTATTATATTATATTATTATTTACAGCTTGAGTGGGCTTAATGGTTAAGAGTATGTTGTTAATCAAGGTTGTCATTGATGTCAATGTGGCATTGACTAAGATTTCAATATTCTTGAGATGCCTACTTCCAGATGATGATTCCATGACTCTTGTTTGATAAGGATGCCATTAATGAATATGTCAAGCTATTAATAATGCGATTATGATATCAAGACACTAGGAAGAATTCTTGTCCTAGATGACTATTGATCTTAATGATGAAGACACCATAACCTCATGTACCCTTTCTCTTGATGAATAAGCCCTAGAAATGATGATGTCCTTACTCTTGATGAAGGAGTCCTTGTTATTGATGCTCATAATGACTCTTGATGAAGAAGCTCTCCTTGTGATGATCTATCCCTTGCTCTAAAAATTTGATGAATGTTACATATGGTTAATGACATATCACTGCATTATCTTGATGACATGTGTTGGGGTTCCAGTGTTTTGGCTAGATTGGTAAGACCAGAAGACTAGACAACATCATAACCACTTTGGGATCTTAGGATCTAGCCCTCCTGGATCCGGAGAGGGATCTCTCCATAAAATCAAAGAATGATATATCTTTGAAAGCTCAAAATGAGGTATTAGGCTAGGGATGAAGCACAAAGGGTTTTTAAATTGGTTTGGTTGTTGGGTTGGTTGGAGATCATTAAATGAGAAGGTTATGGAATGAAAGGAACGAAGCAGCAAGATGTTTCGGAAAAAGAGAATAGGTCAAGAATGTGCCATCCATTGGGCTATGGAGTCATGAAAGGGGATTACTTGCATAACAACTATCCAAGGCTTTCCATAGGGCAAGTCATCTATACCAAAGGATCTTTTAGATAGATGGTGGAATGGAACAATAAGGAGTGAAGGTGAAAGAAGGAAAGAAACCCAATTTCAGTCTGGAGATCAGGTCAGATATCATTTAAATCCAGACCTACTTTGACATACTCAAAGGCAACTCTCAACGAAGATACAAAGGGCAGCTTAAGATTAGGTCAGAGGTCATTTAACTCCAAGACTACTCAGCATATTCCAAGAGAAAAATAGAGATAAGATTTAACACAGAACTAGGCCTAAGATCATAGATGGGCTTTTAACCTTCAATTCTTTGACACCAACTCAAGGGATCTTAGAAAGGACAATCTATTGGGAAAGGACCCCAGTGGACAGGGCTTACACTAAATCCCCAGTATCCCAATTCTTCCAGCTTAAACCCAACCAGAACATCTAAGCAACAAACCCCGAATTCACACATCAATAAGCATGGGCTGGACCAACATCTTTTACTGGTTAAATTGCATGAATTTTCTCTTAGATTCACTATCAGCAGAAAACATCAAGGATAAGAAGAGCAGTGGGCATTAAGGTACCATGCAGGGGTATATATTAAGCCCGATTTACTGATTCTTATCAGAGAAATATGAACAGCATGATTAAAATGAAAAAGGATAGGAAACATCACCCGTAATATAGACCAGGATCCTGTGAAATTTTTTGATTAATTGATGTGCAAAACCAGTCACATACACTGAGCTCAATAGCTGATACAGTCCAAACTTTCTCCTCCCAGCCTACTAAATTAAAAACTACTCAGCTTCTTCCCCCAAACTATTCTAACAGCTAAAAGAATCCCTACAAATAATCAACAACAACCACTTTACAATATGTTCTTCAAGGGTTCTTATAGGAGAATGGATAATAGCAGGAGTAGCCGATGTACATTTAATTGATTCATTAAGACAGAGTGGAGGCAGAAGATCGAGCCCACTCTGCTCAATGGCTCTGCATCGTTGTATGTACTCTATAGTATGGTCTAGGAGTCTCTGTCAGGTTGTAATTAACTTCGGATGTATCCTTTGGAGTCCTTTCTAACTGTATGGTACTCTGTGGTAGCCTTCTAGAAAAAGTGACAGGGATGGAAAGTCTGCAAGTCTCTCCATGCTTACATAACTATTGTCCTGACAATTCCTTAGAAGCTTCTGTCAGTGTAATAACCTTTCAGGGCTCGAGAAGGCATGGAGACTTCTATTGGAAGGTGTACATTCTGAGAAAATATGTTCTGCTGACATTAAACACAGATATGGCTTGTTTCATGTGCATTAGTCTTCAAACTACGTCTTCCTCCTTTGAACACGGGATTAGAGCATTAAATATTCAATAATAGGCTCGAAAACCTTTAATCCTCTTTGCTGATACACTTTGCTGCTGCTTTAATGGCCTCTCTATGCTCTGAGTCACAGTAACTGTGACTGTGGAGACATAGTAAAATTACCACTCTATAAACCCTGCAGAATGCAAAAAATCGTTATAAAATCTAGGAAGTGGTGGAAGATTTGCTGTGGGGGCCGGTGAAGGGTGGCGGAATGATGAATGCAGGTGAAAACAGGTGGAAGAACTATGCAGAACGGTGGAAGAATGAACTGATGAAGATTTGGTGCAGAGAGAGTCATGGACCGTTGGATTAGATCAGGCAATGGGGATGAACGGTCAGGATTCACCGGAGAGATAGGTTAGACGAGAGAAATAAGGCTTAGTGTTAAACATAAAGGTTTAACCTTTGGAAAAAATATAAAGGAAAATGGGTAAAACAAATGAAATCGGAGG
This sequence comes from Pinus albicaulis, assembly GCA_034641835.2. Lineage (NCBI taxonomy): Eukaryota > Viridiplantae > Streptophyta > Pinopsida > Pinales > Pinaceae > Pinus > Pinus albicaulis. The sequence continues at coordinate 1,296,598,231 of CM076584.1, read as the reverse complement.
AGATTAAGTGGTGGGACCCAGCGAGCAGAGGGCGATTAGTTTTGGACCGTTGGATATCATGAGGAGATCAACGGCGGAGGTTAAGTGATGAAGTTAAAATAGGCTCCGGTGAAGAAATATGGATGAAATGCATGATGCGATATGGGCCGTTGATCTGATCAAATGGACGGCTAAGATTGATCATGGAGGTTGCGGGAGCAAAGGGGAAGGAAGGCGGTTTCAAGAGGAAAACCAGCGGTGTCGTGCAGCTTTAGGATGGTTTTGAAAAATCTCCGAAAAAACGCGATATAGGTTGCTGCTTGACATGTGGCCAAACAAAACCACTTTCATCGTGTAACTTTGGAGCATTAAAGCTCGGATTCCAAAATAACGCGATATGCGTGTGGACCGTCAGATGGAGGGGTAGAAGATCGGACAGTGTAGGGTGGAGTGTGAAATGGGAAGATGCGCGGTCAGTTAGGCGATGAAAATTCAAAGGCGGGTTTGATCTTAGCCGTCGGATCTAACGAATTGACAGTCAGGATTAAAGAGGGAGTAGGAAAACAGAGCGGTATGTGAAAGGGCGGAGAGAATGAGGGTCGTTGGATCTAACGGGATCAACAGCAGAGATCTAATTGGAAGGGGAGAAAGGCGGGGGAAATGAGCAGTGCGAGGAGCAATCTGGGCCATTGTATTGTGCGATATGGACGGCTTAGATCAAATCGGGACTCGCCAATCGGCAGAGGTCGAATGCGATGGGATTGGGCGTCGCGACAGTGCAATTAAGCGACCGTCGTCTGATCTGGAGACAGATCGATGGCTCATATATGATCGGAGGGGTAAATATAGAGGTGCGATGGGGCACGCTGCGGAAAAACACAGAAGATTAGATCTTTTAGAGATCAACGACTAATATTGCACGTGCAGGTTTACAGAACAAAGTTTCTCGCATCTGAAGAAATCAATTAACAAAAGAAATGAGCACATCGTGAATATTCTGATTGCGATAAGCACCCGGGGCTTAAGTGCTTGGTCTCGGGCACGGGTCACATGGTGGGGAAGTGGTTAAGGGTTGGCTAAAAGGAGCTTAAGGCTGTTATATGGAAAAGTGGGTTTTTGGCTTAAATTTAGTGTATTTTGAGGCCAAAAGAGGGATTTGGTAGGGAGAATAAGGGATTTTAAAGCTAGACAAAAGGTATTTGAAAGGTTTTAAAGGGGATTTAGGATGATTTAGAGGGTAAATGGGGAATTAGACAGGGGAGAAAGGTGATGAAAATAGAAGCTTTGTGGGAATGAAATAAGACAGAAAATAGGCCTTTTTGGGCATTCTTCTTCACAAACAGAGAGGCTTTTTAATTGGAAACAACACTAAGGATTCTTCAAAGGGAAAAAGACATAGGAGGCTTCAAGAATGATATGTTTTTAGATGAAATTTATTTATTGAAGGCTCAAAAACATTTTAGCCTCCTATTTTCTTGTCAAAAAATTCATAGGTGGCTAACAGTGGCTCCACATGGGGATGCCATCTTCTTGAAGGTGTCAAGAATTCAGAAAATAATCTTTGGAGTAGGCCAGATGCCTGGTACTTGACACATATTTTATTTTCTTGGATCAGCTGCCACAATCATGAAGACATCATATCAGTAGTAATATTCTCCCAAACAACTACCTACCCATACTATTGTCCTAACATTTTTTCTTCTGGGTGAATTTGGACTTGTAGACCCTTTACATCATCAATTTTTTACAAACATGAAAATAAAACTATTCTACTGCTACCCTTATTACTCCATGAGACAAGATTAGACAGTTGGCCTCATATCTTCTCTACCTAAACTATTATCTGCTAGGATTAAACTATCTAGTAGACTTCTTCTCTACATTCTAAGACAGAAATTGAAAAACAGTCAAGCCAGGATTAGACTGTCTAGCTTGCTGGACTTTGCAAAAATAAAAACAACTAACTAAATGCTCACAAGCTGAGATTTATTGAGATTTTCCTACCTACCCTACTTCTACTAGAAAATCTTTGATGTTCTAGGTGATACAATAATGCCAATGCAGCCAGTCAAGAAGTAAAAAAAAAGGATAGAAGCACTGACTGCTCATTAGAGACAACCATAGGGTGCTCTGCGTGTGTTTCTTCAAAACTGAGGTCACCATCAGTGGTGACCACCTCTTATGTGCATGGCTCTTGCAAAGGATTAACGCTTGAGGAGCTGAGCCAATCAGGGCCTCCATATATTCTGCCATAGGATCAACAAAAACATGATATAATTTTTTTTCTTCAAAGCCTCCCATGACTGGTAGGTTGTCTGCATCCTTTACAGTTTCAATCATTGCATCTGCAGTGTGGCCTCTGTAATCACACTCCTCTTTTTCCTGGTTGGGATTATTTGGCAGGTAAGTGTCAACCGGGAATACCTCTTCTTCCACTGGATCAAGACAAAGATTTTTGTGGGAAAGAACCTCTTCCTTGTCTTCATCACTTTCTGAGCTAGAGGGCTCATTATATTTGATAGTGTTGTCCTCTAGTAACATAGACCAGTTCTGCTGGAGTGGAATGAACTTTGTGAAAAAATTAACATATTCTTGAGCAGGGGTTTCTTTGATTACCTCAACCCTTTCAGGAGAAGGCTCCGGATATTCATCTTGCTCAAGATTTTCTTCATTTCTTTCTTCCTCATCCTCTGCACTAGAAAGCTATTGACTTCCATCTTCACGGCAATAATTACTGATGATCTGATATATAATAGAGTGAAGATTTATTGGATCTTCGTTTACTCTCAGGCTTTCAATTCTTTCCTCATCAGTATCACGGATATCCTGGATCAACCCATTTCTTTTTTGAAGTTGCTGGCCCTGATCTTCCTCCCATGAAGCCACTGATGATGGTCCTATGAGCTCAGTTTCCTTTTGGAAAAAATTATCATCAGACAGATCGATGTTAGAGAAATCATAATTATAAGTAATGCCACTAGCTGAATCCATTGGATCCTTAGCAAGCCTTTCTTCACAAAAATATACAAGTTCCTCTTCTGATTCAAAATCTTGTTCATCATACATGCTTGGCATGTAATTCATGTCTTGCAGTGATCTGGTTTGTTCTTTCCGAGGACAAGGTGTAGGTCACTTCCAATCATCATCTCTGGTTTCAACCTCGTGTTCTTCCTCTTCTATGTTCAGTAGGGTGTTGGCAGTCTCTATCAATTTTTCCAGCTTGTCTGCTAAGGAGACCTACCTTCTTTGCTCTGTTCGTTCCTTCTTCTTTGCTTTTAATCTTTCCTCCCTGCAATTTCTGTTTTACTCGACAGTAATGGCTATGATCTGCATATCTTCTAGGCTCGAAGGCTGTCTTTCTCTTATATGGAATTCAACCTCAGGGTCAAGAGAACTCAGATAGTGCAATAAGGCCCATCCTAAAGGTGGTTTTATATCAAAAGGTATTGCATTGTATACCTTATTAAACTTGGCTGAAAAATTGTGTACTGTCTCCCCTAGTTGTCTTCTCAAATTCTGATATTCTTCTAGGATGAGGAAGACATTTACCGAGACTACCCATTTAACAAGGAAAACTTGAGCAAACTGTTGAAAATTGACGATGCTTGCAGCTGGAAGGTTTTTGAACCAACTTTTAACATTTCCTTGTAACGACAAGGCAAACATTCTAATACGCACATCATCTTCTTCTATTTCATATGAGTCAAGTAGATCCTCAAGATTTTGAACATGTTGCTTAGTAGTGATCTTTGTATTCTCTCCATCAAACATGGGCAGCTTATTGGTAAGTCCTGTGGGAAGTGTTTGGAAGATAAGAGGCAAAAACAGAGGCTTATATCTTTCTATGACCTTTGTGGGTGTAGATGGTGTAACAATAGATTCATGGCTACTTGAAATTTCTTTAGGAGTGAGAGATACACCATGAGGCTCTTGTTCCACCAGGTCTTTCACAGGAGTATAGGTTTGCTTATGGTCTGAAGACTGAGGCTTGAGATCTTTCCCATACTTAATGTGAGTTTAATCTTTGTACACTTGATCAGGCTTAAAGTAGGACAGAACATAGTGATAGATCAATGAATTCTTTAAACCAAATCCAACCCAAATGTTCTATCCTCCTATGAGGTCTGACCATATTTTAGGTTCTTCCTCCGGTGGAGTCTTTGAGAGTTATGGAGTGTGGAGTCGCCAAGTGGATGAATTTAAATGTTTGAAGTAGGTTGTTGTCCACCATCATGAATTAAATACCAATCTAACCAGAGATTCAGGGAATTTGGAGTGCCTAAGGGTGTCTAATATAAAATGCACTCAACTCCCCAGCGGAGTCACCATTATGTTGGGGTTCCAGTTTTTTGGCCAGATTGGAAAGACCAAAAGACCAGACAACATCATAACCACTTTGGGATCTTAGGATCTAGCCCTCCTGGATCCGGAGAGGGATCTCTCCATAAAAAAAAAGAATGATATATCTTTGAAAGCTCAAAATGAGGTATTAGGCTAGGTATGAAGCACAAAGAGGTTTTAAATTGGTTTGGTTGTTGGGTTGGTCGGAGATCATTAACTGAGAAGGTTATGGAATGAAAGTAACGAAGCAACAAGATGTTTCGGCAAAAGATGATAGGTCAAGAATGTGCCATCCATTGGGCTATGGAGTCATGAAAGGGGATTACTTGCATAACAACTATCCAAGGCTTTCCATAGGGCAAGTCATCTATACCAAAGGATCTTTTAGATAGATGGTGGAATGGAACAATAAGGAGTGAAGGTGAAAGAAGGAAAGAAACCCAATTTCAGTCTGGAGATCAGGTCAGATATCATTTAAATCCAGACTTGCTTTGACATACTCAAAGGAAACTCTCAATGAAGATACAAAGGGCAGCTTAAGATCAGGTCAAAGTTCATTTAACTCCAAGCCTGCTTCAGCATATTCCAAGAGAAAAAATAGAGATAAGATTTAACACAGAACTAGGCCTAAGATCAGATATGGGATTTTAACCTTCAATGCTTTGACACTAGCTCAAGGGATCTTAAAAAGGCCAATCTGTTGGAAAAGGACCCCAGTGGACAGGGCTTACACTAAATCCCTGGTATCCCAATTCTTCCAACTTAAACCCAACCAGAATGTCTAAGCAACAAACCCCAAATTCACACATCAGTAAGCATGGGCGGGACCAACATCTTTAACTGGTTAAATTGCATGAATTTGCTCTTAGATTCACTATCAGTAGAAAACATCAAGGATAAGAAGAGCAGTGGGCATTAAGGTACCATGCAGGGGTATATCTTAAGCTTGATTTACTTATTCTTATCAGAGAAATATGAACAGCATGATTGAAATGAAAAAGGACAAGAAACATCACCCATAATATAGACCAGGATCCTATGAAATTGCCTGATTAATTGATGTGAAAAACCAGTCACATGCACTGAGCTCAATAGCTAATGAAATCGGAGGAGATTAAGTGGTGGGACCTGGCAGGCAGAGGGCGATTAGTTTTGGACCATTGGATCTCAGGAGGAGATCAACGGAAGAGGTTAAGTGATGAAGTTAAAAGAGGCTCTGGTGAAGAAATATGGATGAAATGCGCGATGCGATATGGGCCGTTGATCTGATCATATGGACGACTGAGTGATCTAGGTGGATATTGGTGGTCACCCACCTATTCCACTTGAGGCCCCACCATTGTCTCTTTCAGTTTTTCAGTTTCGGCACAACATACTATTTTTAGTAGTTTTTCGGGTCCTGAACTTCCGAAGTCGTTTTGAGGCCCTAAACGACGTTTTTTGGGAAAACGGAGAGCAACATGGGTCCATGGACAGATGTTTCTCATTCAAAATTTGTACTCCTCGGATAGATATTTCTAACGAGGTATGGTACGCGTCAAACGGAGATCATGTGCCAAAGTTACGCCCCTGGGAATTTAAAACACCAATTTACCCAAACGAGGCCCATAGTTTTGGCGCTTCATCTCCTAGGGTTAGGGTTTTGGCTGTTTAGGATTTCCCATTGCTTCTAAATAATAAATAGGCCCTCGAGCCTCATTGTAACTAAGTTCAGAGGCCTGTAGCCACCACATCTCTTCTTAGAGATAGCTACTAGCCCCCTAGCTAGTTTTATTTCCATTCTGTCTGTAAGCAAATTTCAATTCTTTGATATTAATGAAATGAAGTGTTATTTTTGTTGCATCTCTGTATTTGTGGTTATGTGTTTATTCTGTTGTGTTCTTGCATAAATCCGAATCAGTGGAATCAGAGCGGTCTGCTTTTTCTTGATCCTTCTTTGCATGTCCCCAACAAGGTTGGGGTATAAGGAGTTAGGGCTCGATCTGGTGGAACCTTTGCAAGATCAGCCTCGCAAACCCCGACGGATGCCCATGGGGGACGAAAAGAAAGATGAGGGAGCAGGAGATCCTATCAAAATATTGCTCAAGGAGGCCCTCGAAAAAAAAAGGAATGCGATGATGGATAACTTTGCCCAGATCCTTCAACGGCTACCCATCGGCGGCGCATCTGCATCCAGCAGCCACTCTGGAGGTGAGACTCCTTTTAAGGTACAAGTAAATTTTGACATTCCCATATTTGAGGGTCAAAAAGATGCAGATGTCGTAGATATATGGTTGAATCTATTAGAAGGATATTTCTTGATTCATGACTTTTCCGACAGGGAGAAGATTATTTTTGCACTCCTCAAAGTTGCCCCCCATGTCAAGGACTGGTGGGAAACCTACTGTGAGAAAAAGGACGAGACAGAACCCTCTCTGTTCTCAACCGTACCCACTTGGAATTCTTTCTGAGATGCCATCAAGGAACAATACTATCCCGTGGGGAGCTATGAGGACAAGTACATACAATGGACCACGCTGCGACAACAAAGGGATCAAGATGTGCATGAGCTGACGAATCTGTTCCATACCCTGCACACCAAGTTGGGTATCAAAGATTTAGAGAAACATCTGGCACTAAAGTATCGCAGTTGTCTGCACAGATAAATTTAGGAGGAAATGGAGTTCCTCGACATCTCCTCGCTTAGTACGGCATACCGGTATGTTTCCAAGATTGAGCAGAAATTCAAACAGAAGAAGCGAGACTTTGGATCTGTGAATCAAAAGCAAGGGAAAGGTGCTCCCAAATCGCAGAACAAAGGACAGAGCCAAGGCATGGCAACTCAAGACAACCTGTCGAAGCCACAAGCAAAGAACAACACCGCAAAGCCAAAGAAGGACACGGGAAAGTGGTGTGAGTTCCATAAGAGCTCCACTCATAACACAAGTGAGTGTCGGGCCAAGCAATCGCTGGTGGCCGAGATGCAGGCTTCTGACTCAGATGCATGCTCTGACTCTGAATTAGAACCTGACAAGGGGAATGAAAAAGGGAAATATATTATTGATGCGAAGCCCAATGCCACTGTTGCCACTACGAAGATCCAGAAGGAGGAATCAGAAGATCCAGAGGAGGAGGAACGTCTCTTCCACTCCTAGATGTGGGTAAAGGGCTCCCCGGTACATTTCATTGTCAACAATGGGAGCCAAAATAACCTCATTTCAGCAGACGCCGTGAAGTGGTTGGGCTTGCCGACCACAGCTCACCCACATCCATACACCATCGAGTGGCTTCACCAAGGACGAGATCTCCGCATCATCCAGCAGTGCCGCCTTCCCTATAGCATCAAGCCCTTCACGGATGAGGTATTATGTGACGTTGCTCCTATTGATGTTTCTAATGTATTATTAGGACAACCATACTTGTGGAAGCGTCATGTTGTGTATAAGTCTCGGCCTCGCGATGTTATTGTTACTTTGGGAAATAAGTTGTACAAGATACCAGAGGTACCACCTCCTGCCGCTATCTCTTCGGTTACTGCAAAACAATGCAGTAAGCTCATTTCCCAAACCAGGAAATTCGTTTTCCTGATGATCCGCACCCAGGGCAAGAAGAATATTGTGGCCACGACCTCCAGACAGGGCTCCTCTGCACAACAACAACAAATGGATAAGATTGTGGAGGAGTACGAGGACATCTTCACCTCACCCACAGGGGTTCCTCTGCACTGTCAGGTCAAGCACCCGATTGATCTGACCCCAGGTGTGCTGCTACCCAATGGACCGATATATTGGCGCTCTGTTCTGGAGAACGATGAAATCAAGAGGCATATTTAGGAGCTGTTGTAGAAAGGTCACATCCGACCAAGTTCATTGCCCTATGGGAGCCCGATTGTGTTGGTACAGAAGAAGGATGGGACGTGGAGACTCTGTATTAACTATCGGGCGCTGAACAAGATCACTGTCCGGAATAGGTACCCAATCCCGCGGATTGATGACCTTCTGGACCAACTCAAAGGTGCAAAATATTTCAGCAAGATCGACCTGAAGTCTGGGTATCACCAGGTACCAATTGAACCCTCCGATGTGTGGAAGACTGCCTTCAAAGCCAAGGAAGGCCTTTTCAAATGGTTGGTCATGCCTTTCGGGTTGACGAATGCTCCCGCCACCTTCATGAGGATGATGGATGACATCTTGCGGCCATTCACCAACTCATTTGTAGTGGTGTACTTGTATGACATTCTGATCTTCAGCCAGACTTGGGAAGAGCACCTTCACCACATCCGACAAGTCCTCCAAACACTGCGGCAACACAAGTTGTGTGCCAATTTGGAGAAGTGCACTTTTGGCATGACCCAGGTTCAATATCTGGGATACATTATTGATAAAAGGGGGGTGCATGTGGATCCAGCCAAGATCCAAGTCATTCGGGATTGGCCAGCCCCGACTACTATAACAGAGCTTCGCAGCTTTCTGGGTCTTGCTAATTTCTACCAGAGGTTCGTGTTGGGATTCTCTCATATCACTTGGCCCTTGAGTCAAGTCACCAAGGGAGGAGCGAGAGAAAAATTCTTTTGGTTGGAACCTCAACAGAAGGCATTCACAGAATTGAAAAATCACCTCTGTTCTGCCCCAGTGCTCACATTACCATACTTGCAGCAGCCATTTGAGATCGAGACAGATGCCTCTGACTATGCTATTGGGGCAGTTCTTACTCAATAGGGACATCCAGTGGCATATCACAGTGAGACATTGTCTGAGACAGTTCGCAAGTATCCCACCTATGACAAAGAAATGTATTCCATTTTGCAAGCCTGTCGACAATGGAAGCATTACATTTTGGGGAAGGAAACAATCATCCACACAGACCACCGGCCCCTGCAGTTCATACAGACACAAGGGAAGTTGCAGAATGATCGCCATCAGAAGTGGTCCACATATCTGCAACAGTTTCATTTGAACATCAAGTACAATAAGGGTAGCACCAATAATGTTGCAGACTGCCTCAGCCGACCACCGATCGTGGCGCTCACCACCGTGCTCAACTCTTGTGGGCACGAGACTTCTGATTGGCCGCTTCTCTATGAGAGTGACCCAGAATTTCGCCACACTTACAAGGCACTCTTGGGGGGTACGCAAGTTCCAAATTTTCACCTCCAAGATGCACTTTTATGTCACCTGGGACACCTTTGTGTTCCTTCAAGCGAGTGTGCCAAGATGATATGGGAAGCACACTACAGTCGAGTCGTTGGGAATTTCGGGGTCGAGAAAACAGTAGCAATCCTGCAGAAGTATTTCTATTGGCCGAACCTTCGAAAGGATGTCGAGAAGCACATCAGATCCTGCACTGCTTGTGCCATTGCTAAACCGACCATCAAGAAGCAAGGCCTATATACTCCTCTACCTACCCCTAGTCGACCTTGGGAATCCATCTCCATGGATTACATGTCGGGCCTGCCTTCTACTAAGCAGGGAAATGACTGTGTTTTTGTGGTCGTCGACATATTCTCGAAGATGGCCATTATGGCGGCCTGCAAGAAGAATATCATAGCAGAAGCCACTGCTAAACTCTTCTTTGAACGAGTGTGGGTGCACTTTGGGATCCCACAGTCTATCATATCAGATCGGGATAGCAGGTTCCTCAGCACATTTTGGTCCAGCCTCTGGTCGATGTTGGATACCAAGCTCACCAAGTCCACGGCTTTCCATCCCCAAACAGATGGCCAGACAGAGGTCGTCAACAGAATGATTGTACACATTCTGCGCATGTACAATTCAAAGCATCCACGCACATGGGACGAGAGCCTCCCTTATGTACAACATAGTTATAATCGGGCTCTCCACGGTTCAATCGACCATAGCCCCTTTCAGGTGGGCTTGGGATTCCAGCCACTATGTCCCATTGACGTAGCCATGCCATTTGCAGCTGCTCAGGCCAATTCAGCTCATGTCCAGTCTGAAGTTGACAAAGGCAGTAGCTTCATCGAGCGCATTCAACACATCCGCCAACAGGTTCATGATATATTGGACAGAGCCAATGCTAAGTACAAGCAATGCCATGATCAACATTCGGTGCCACACAACTTCTAGGTGGGCGACAAAGTATGGCTACATTTGCGGAAGGAGCGCCTCACTGGACCCCACCGCAAGCTTCGCCCGCTCCGATACGGGCCGTACACCATCACCAAGGCTGTAGGGAACAATGCCTTCGAGCTCAGTATTCCACCATTCCTTGGTCTGCACCCAGTCTTCAATGTGGATCGCCTTCGTCCTTACTTCCCACCTCTATTGGACACCTCGGACATTGCAGAACAACTCACACCAACAGTGTTAAACCCAAACTGCATGGAACAGGCCACCACAGATTGTATCATGGAAATGCAAGCCAAGAACACTCGCCAACAGAAAATCCAACTGTATCAGATTGTCAAAGTTGGCCAACTCCTGCACCAAGGAAAGTGGTTCACCAAGGACCAAGTTCAGCAGAAATTTCCTCATCTCATGGAGGAACTTAACACAATGGGGACCATTGCTTCCTAAGGGGGGAGGAATGATCCACGTGGATATTGGTGGTCACCCACCTATCCCACTTGGGGCCCCACCATTTTCTCTTTCAGTTTTTCAGTTTCGGCACAACTTACTATTTTTAGCAGTTTTTCGGGTCCTAAATTTCTGGAGCCGTTTTGAGGCCCTAAACGACGTTTTTTGGGAAAACGGAGAGAAACATGGATCCATAGACCCATTTTTCTCATTCAAAATTTGTATTCCTCGGATAGATATTTCTAACGAGGTATGGTACACATCAAACAGAGATCGTATGCCAAAGTTATGCCCTTGGGAAGTTGAAACACCAATTTACCCAAACGGGGCCCATAGTTTTGTCGCTTCATCTCCTAGGGTTAGGGTTTTTGCTGTTTAGGATTTCCCATTGTTTCTAAATAATAAATAGGCCCTCGAGCCTCATTGTAACTGAGTTCAAAGGCCTGTAGCTGCCACATCTCTTCTCAGAGATAGCTACCAGCACCCTAGCTAGTTTTATTTCCATTCTGTCTGTAAGTAAATTTCAGTTCTTTGATATTAATGAAATGAAGTGTTATTTCCACTGCATCTCTGTATTTATGGTTATGTGTTTATTATGTTGCGTTCCTGCATAAATCCGGATCACCAAGATTGATCATGGAGGTTGCAAGAGCAAAGGGGAAGGAAGACAGTTTCAAGAGGAAAACCAACGGTGTCGCGCAGCTTTAGGACGGTTTTGAAAAATATTCGAAAAAATGTGATATAGGTTTCTACTTGAAATGTGGCCAAACAAAACCACTTTCATCGCGTAACTTTGGAGTGTTAAAGCTCGGATGCCAAAATAACGCGATACGCGTGTGGACTGTCAGATGGAGGGGTAGAAGATCGGACGGTGTAGGGTGGAGCGCGAAATGGGAAGATGCGCGGTCAGTTAGGCAGTGAAAATTCAAATGCAGGTTTGATCTTATCCGTCGGATCTAACAAATTGACGGTCAGGATTAAAGAGGGAGCGGGAAAACAGAGGAGTATGTGAAAGGGCGGAGAGAATGAGGGTCGTTGGATCTAACGGGATCAACGGCGAAGATCCAATCAGAAGGGGAGAAATGCGGGGGCAATGAGCGGTGTGAGGAGAAATTTGGATCGTTGGATTATGCGAGATGGATGGCTCAGATCAAATTGGGACTCGCCAATCGGTGGAGGTCGAATGCGATGGGATTGGGGACCGCGACGATGCGATTAAGCGATCGTCGTCCGATCTGGAGACAGATTGACGGCTCATATATTATCGGAGGGGTAAATATAGAGGAGCGATGGGGTGCACTGTGGAAAAAACATGGACCATTAGATCTTTTAGAGATCAACGGCTAACATTTCACCCGCGGGTTTACAGAACAAAGTTTCTCGCATCGAAAGAAATCAATTAACAAAATAAATGCGCACATCGTGAATCTTTCGATTGCGATAAGCACCCGGGGCTTAAGCACTTGGTCTCAGGCACGGGTCATGTGGTGGGGAAGTGGTTAAGGGGATGGCCGAAAGGGGCTTAAGCCTGCTATATGGAAAAGTGGGTTTTTGGCTTAAATTTAGTGTATTTTAAGGCCAAAAGAGGGATTCGGTAGGGATAATAAGGGGTTTTAAACCTAGACAAAAGGTATTTGAAAGGTTTTAAAGGGGATTTAGGATGATTTAGAGGGTAAATGGGGAATTAGAAAGGGGAGAAAGGTGATGAAAATAGAGGCTTTGTGGGAATGAAATAAGAGGGAAAAGAGGCCTTTTTGGGCATTCTTCTTCACAAACAGAGAGGCTTTTTAACTGGAAACAGCAGTGAGGATTTTTCAAAGGGAAAAAGACACAGGAGGCTTCAAGAATGATATGTTTTCAGGTGAAATATATTTCTTGAAGGCTGAAAAACATTTTAGCCACCTGTTTGCTTGTCAAAAAAATCATAGATGGCTAACAACATGGATGATATTGATGACATACATGATGTCACACTATGATGAATAAATTGGAGTCATAACAATGAAGAAGCCCTAATGATCTTGCTGTCCTAATCACCTTCTGCACTAAAATTTTCAAGAGAAGTCACAAAGAAAAATTATTTTGAACACCTTGAAGGAATCTTTCCACAATAATTTTTATACCATCTTAAAGAGGACTTTTTCCTCTTTCTAATGAGCCCTCACTTGCCCCAAAAATCCCAATGGTTGGTGAGATATTGAATTTTTAAGTTAATAAAATTATATCTAATTATTAAGCCGACCTACACTTTGGAATTCATGTCGGCCTACCTCCAGAGTGATGTGTCTCTTCATGGTGACCAACAACTATATATATAAAGTTGTGCTCAATCATTTCACAATAAAAAAAAAAAAATCGGATATCTATCTCTGAAATTTGGGAGTGCAGAGAAGCAATAGAAGACCGAGGAGAGAAGCTTAAGGACGAAAGAAGGAGCTATTTAGAAATATTGTCTGGGCTTAAATCCGCGTTTCAATCCCTGTGGAAGACTTAGCCATAGTGGCTCATACATGGTGCATTCTTTTTGTGACTCAGACCTACTATAAAAGCTTAGATTTCTTGCACTAAACCACAGTGATTTTCACCGCAAGAAGCAACATAATTTTCTTCTAAAACCCAATCTCAGACTTGAAGAAAGATATTGTAACTGTGGTAATACAACTGTTGTTCCAAATCTGTGACAAGAAAGTGCGGTCGTATAGTTTTTTGGCTATCCACTGAGCATACAGTTTGTGGAGGGCTATAATCCTAGTCACATTTGTGAGGAGACACAGGTCTGTTTGGAGGAATAAAAACAATCCAGAACTTAAGCACATTGGAGCAGCACTAAAGTGGAAGATAGTTTCAGCAATTAGGAGGAAGTTTGGAGGAGTTTAAGTATGTTGATGTGGATAGTCATCTTTCCCTAACCAGTTAGCCCAACCTACAAAAAGTAGACACCAAATTCGAATATTTTTAGAGCACTCCCAAAGTCATCGGCTGCATACCTTGGTTGGGAATTTGTAGTAGTATTAGAGCATTTTTTTGAAGGACAAAATCGTTAACATCATCTACTTAAAGGCCTTGGAAGCACAAGGATTGGTGTTCTTACAGAATTTATATTTTTGGAGTTGAACACTTCTTAAGCAAACCACAAAATCATTCTTGAAGAATAATGTTGGAGACAGTTTATCTTGTTGAAAGAGATATTAGAAGAGTTAATTGAAGAAACCCTAAGATGTCTTATTGAAGCAGATTACTGAAGATATCTTATAGCAATTGTTGGAGGCTTATAAGACTTGGTACTGAAACTTTGAATAGTATTGAAGCTACTACAAGACGTATAATTGGAGCACCATTGGAGAGTTGTTGAAGTAAACTTAAAGATACTTGAGGAGTAGTTATTAAATAATCCTTGAAGAAGGACATCATCTAGACTAGATGCAATGAAGCCATCAAGAGGTAACTTGGAGAAATTGTTTGGGTACAATGAAGAGCAGTGGTGACACCTTCTACGAAGAAAAGGTTGTCATTGATGATGTGACATGGAGACTAAGTGTGATAGGGCTCTTTGAAGAATACTTTGGGAGTCGTGAAGAATAACCAAACATATTTTGATGAAGTGAAGCTGAGGGTTGGAGCCCAAAAGGTTGGAGCCTCGTAGAGACAAGGTCAGTGCCTTGGAAGATAGGGTTGGAGCCCTAGAGGATTGGAGTCCTCAAGAATCTAGGTTGGAGCCTGTACCAGAGATAGGGTTGGAGCCCTAGAGGTTGGTGCCTCAAATTGACAAGGTTGGAGCCTGGAAGATTGGAGTCTTCATCTAGTGTTGGAGCCCTATATCATTATTTTACTTTACTTATTGTAAAGAAGAAATTAATAAAAGTATCTATTCCATCATTGTTCATTTTTTGTTGTAAATATAAGTGATCTAACTGGTAAAATTAACAATTGAAAAGAAATATTGATTCACCCACCTCTCAGTATTTCCAACAATTAGTTTCAGAGCCAGTACCTTCACTCAAACCCTAACAGCTTGAAGGTTGATCATTAGAACACAAATGGCAAAGCCAAGGAAGAAAGTCTCCAATCCTCCTAAAGATGTGTCTTCCTCAACCATTGAAATTGAAGTAAATCAATTTGTGAAGGCTCCATTGTTCAATGGAAATTTTGATATATGGGTGGCAAGAATGAGGAATTTCTTGAAGAATCAAGGAATTGAAGTTTGGAAATCAGTGATTACTAATGACACGATGGACGAAGAATCCAAGGAGTGCAATACAAGAGCAATGAAGGCAATTTTGAATGGGTTACCAAATTCTATGAAGGCCAATTTTGAAAAATGTCTGTCAGCAAAAGTCATATGGGACAAAATTCATGATCTTCACTCAAAAGGAGCGTTGACAATGATCTCTAGTTAAGAAGATGATCGAAAACAAGAAATAAGCCCAGAATCCGTCAAGGAAGCTAAAGATAAGAGAGATGACAACAAGGCTAAAGAAGACCTAGAAGATGAAGAGAACAAAGAAGACTTTGAAGAAGATCTCTTGAATAAACTTATGGCTTCCAAGGAAGAGATTAACAGTTTTAAAAATGAAAATGAGGAACTTAAGAAGAAAGCGCAAGATGGTAACCAAGACAAGACAAGGAAGGAAGATGACTTTGTCAAGCTTCAAGTACAAGAAAGAGATGAGGAGCTCGCCAAACTTAACAAATAATTTCATCAAAATAAAAGAAATCATTATGAAGAAGTCATATCTATGACAAATCAATTGGATAAGGCAAATAAAAGGGAAGAAACTTTTTCAAGCCACCTTGAACAAAGACTTAATAGCTTGAACAATCTTGAAGCAAATATTGGTCAATACAAGGAAGAGGTCTCCTCTCTTAGATCTCAACTAGAAGAAGCAAGGAAGAAAGCACAAGGAGCTGAAAAGGTGATGGAAACTTTGGCATTCATAGAAGGACAAGTTAATGAAGAAAAAAAGGAGAGAAACACCATGATATGCCAACTAGATGAAAAGGATGAAGAAGTCTTGAAACTAAAATCAGACATCAATCTTCTCAAGGTCGAAACATGTGAAGCTACAAGAATAAAAGAAGAAAGGGAGAGCAGTCTAGAAAAGAAGAATGAAGAAGTCTTCTTAATGAAAACAAATATCATCTCCCTTAAAATCAAAGCACATGAAGCAACAAGGATGATGGAAGAAATGAGGAAGCAACTACTTATGAAAGGTGAAGATTGTGAAAAGTTGAAAGGAGAAATTGTCTTTCTTGAAAAGGGAGTTGAATTGCTAAATAAAAACTTGAAAAGATCTCAAACCCTAGATGACATCCTAAGTCAGCAAAGGTCTCCCCTTGACAAATCGGGTCTTGGCTATGCAGGTGAATCCTCGAGCAAGAATGATAATGCTTCAAACAACAAAGATGTGAGGAACCTAGAAAGAAATGTTGATGCTCCCAATTCCAACAAAGGCAAGGAGAAGAATCAAGACAACAACGGAAGAAATTCTACTCTAAGGAGACTTGCATATGGTGTCAATAATAAAAAAGGCAATGAATATCATCAAAGAATCCCAAGGAAAAAATACTTCAAGAGTACTTCAAGGAACTCTTCATCTCCAAGGTACCAAAGTATATTTCTTGGATATTGCTATTCTTGTACAAACTTTGGGCACATGGCAAAAGATTGTAGGGCATATCACAAAGACAAATATAATGGTCCCCGTCAATCTCCTTGAAGCAATTTTGCAAGAAGAAGTCATGATTTCTTATTCATGAACAAGATAGAGTGCTTCAATGTCCATAACATTGGACATATGGAATGTGATTGTAACTTGACTTGGGCCCCTGCACAATCTAGAACCATGCCAGAGAAGAAAGTTACACAAGTATGGAGAAGGAAACAAGTTGAATCAGGAAATCTCTTGAACACTCCAATGAACAACACATGTTGTTGACTTGATGAAGTTATCCTTGATATTCCAAGTATTTGATGGTGAAACCCTGCCAAAAAGAGACCATGCATACAGTTAGGGGGAGTTTGTGCTTCTTGAGTATTATTGCAGAAAGTGATCCGTGAGTTGGCCCTATGAAATCCTTGATGAGTTACACATGGACAATCTTGATAAATCATCTCTTGGAAGTAACTCCATTGAAGAAAAACATGATATTATGATGATGACTTCTACTTGATCACATGAGGTGAGAAATCCTTCATGAGCTAAAGGAATTTGTGCAGACAGGGGGAGATGCAACATCACATGAAGAAATACAAACACGTCTATCATTGAACATATTGCCAAAAAAAAAAGCACCATGGCAGGGGGAGTAACATACCTATGAAGGACTACAATTCATGAAGAAAATAATCATCTTGACAGGGGGAGTATTTGGGCACCTTGTTTGCATTTGATGTCAAAGGGAGAGAGAAATTAGAACGGAAAGAATATTTCCATCACTAACAAAGGGGGAGATTGTTAATAAAGGTTGTCATTGATGTCAATGTGGCATTGACCGAGATGTAAATATTCTTGAGATGCCTAGTTCCAGATGATAATTCCATGACTCTTGTTTGATAAGGATGCCATTAATGAATATGTCAAGTTATTAATGATGCCATTATGATACCAAGCGACTAAGAAGAAGTCTTATCCTTGATGACTATTGATCTTAATGATGAAGACACCATAACCTCATGTATCCTTTCTCTTGATGAAGAAGCCCTAGAAATGATGATGTCCTTACTCTTGATGAAGGAGTCCTTCTTATTGATGCTCATAGTGACTCTTGATGAAGAAGATCTCCTTGTGATGATCTAGCCCTTGCTCTAACAAATTGATGAATGTTGCATATGGTTAATGACATATCACTGCACTATCTTGATGATATTGATGACATACATGATGTCACACTATGATGGAGAACTTGGAGTCATAACAATGAAGAAGCCCTAATGATCTTGTTGTCCTAATCACCTTCTGCACTACAAATTTCAAGAGCAGTCACAAAGAAAATTTATTTTGAACACCTTGAAGGCATCTTTCCACAATAAGTTATATACCATCTTAAAGAGGACTTTTTCCTCTTTCTAATGAGCCCTCACTTGCCCCAAAACTCCCAATGGTTGGTGAGATATTGAATTTTTAAGTTAAGAAAATTATATCTAATTATTGAGCCGACCTACACTTTGGCATTCATGTCGGCCTACCTCAAGAGAGACGTGTATCTTCATGGGGAACAGCAACTATATATATAAAGCTACAGTCAATCATTTAATAATTAAAAAAATTCGGATATCTATCTCTAAAATTTCGGAGTGCAAAGAAGCAATAGAAGATCGAGGAGAGAAGCTTAAGGACTAAAGAAGGAGCTAGTCAGAAATATTGTCTGGGATTAAATCCGCATTGAAATCCCTGTGGAAGACTTAGGCACAGTGGCTCAGACCTGGTGCATTCTTTTGGTGACTCGGACCTACTATAAAAGCTCATATTTCTTGCACTAAACCACAGTGATTCTCACCACAGGAAGCAACATAATTTTCTTCTAAAACCCAATCTCGGACTTGAAGAAAGCTATTGTAGCTAGGGTAATACAACTGTTGTTCCAAATCTGTGACAAGAAAGTGTGGTCGTATAGTTTGTTGGCTATCCACTAAGCATATAGTTTGAGGAGGGCTATAATCCTAGTCACGTTTGTGAGGAGACACAGGTCTATTTGGAGGACTAAAAACAATCCAGAACTTAAGCACATTAAAGCAGCGCTAAAGTGGAAGATAGTTGCAGTAGTTAGGAGGCAGTTTGGAGGAGTTTAAGTATACTGATGTGGATAGTCATCTTTCCCTAACCAGTCAGCCCAACCTACAACAAATAGACACCAGATTCAAATATTTTTAGAGCACTCCCAAAGTCATCGGTTGCATACCTTGGTTAGGAAATTGTAGTAGTATTAGGGCATTTTTTGAAGGACATAATTGTTATCATCTACTTAAAGGCCTTGGAAGCACAAGGATTGGTGTTCTTACAGAATTTATATTTTTGGAGTTGAACACTTCTTAAGCAAACCACAAAAGCATTCTTGAAGAATAATGTTGGAGACAGTTTATCTTGTTAAAAGAGATAGTAGAAGAGCTAATTGAAGAAACCCTAGGATGTCTTATTGAAGCAGATTACTGAAGATCTCTTGAAGCAATTGTTGGAGGCTTAGAAGACCTGGTACTGAATCTTTGAATAGTATTGAAGCTACTACAAGAAGTATAATCAGAGCACCATTGGAGAGTTGTTGAATTAAACTTAAATATACTTGAGGAGCAATCATTAAAGAATCCTTGAAGAAGGACATCATCTAGAGTAGATGCAATGAAGCCATCATGAGGTAACTTTGATAAATTGTTTGGGTACGATCAAGAGCAGTGGTGACACCTTCTAAGAAGAAAAGGTTGTCATTGATGATGTGACGTGGATTCTAAGTGTGATAGGGCTCATTGAAGAAGACTTTGGGATCCGTGAAGAATAACCAAACATATTTTGACGACGTGAAGTTGAGGGTTGGAGCCCAAGAGGTTGGAGCCTCATAGAGACAAGGTTGGTGCCTTGGAATATAGGGTTGGAGCCCTATAAGATTGGATTCCTCAAGAATCCAGGTTGGAGCCTATACAAGAGATAGGGTTGGATCCCTAGAGGTTGGTGCCTCAAATTCACAAGGTTGGAGCCTTGGAAAGACCAAGTTTGTGCTTGGCACAATACAGGTTGGAGCCTGGAAGATTGGAGTCTTCATTTAGGGTTGGAGCCCTATATCATTATTGTACTTTACTTATTGTAAAGAAGAAATTAATAAAAGTATCTATTCCATCATTTTTCATTTTGTGCTCTAAATATAAGTGATCGTACTGGTAAAATTAATAATTGAAAATAAATACTGATTCACCCCCCTCTCAGTATTTCCAACATATGTGTTTCTTCCTAAGAGGTCACAGGTTGAAAACCAGAAGGGGTAGAGTATGTATCCTTGGAGATTATGTGTGCTTTCTTAGACTTAGCACGAAGATGGGTCCCTTGTCCCACAAACAAGGGGGTCTCATACACCAATTTGGTGTCTCCCTTGGCAGTGACCTTAAAATTAGATAATAATAGATATTATTATACTTAAAAATAACAATATATTTAATAATTAAGTGGTTTAATAATTAAGAATATGGATTTTCGAATCCTCTAATGTGGTTCATCATCAACCATATTAGAGAGTTTGAAATGATGAATATTGATAATGCGCTTATTCAACCCCAATTCCAAAATTATAGATTTAAATAGACATAAAAATATAAATTATATAAACCTCTATAAGTGTTAACATCAACATAGTTTTACTATTTGATTAATGACATTAATGATATCTAATATAATGCATTGTGGAAACCCCTCATACTTAAATACAAAGAGTAAAGGGAACTCTACTTGAATGGTTCATGAGGCACAATACTTGCTAAGGTTTTGCAATTTGGGTAGCAAGCTAAGTGGGCTTGAATCTGGAAAAACTCCACAGTTAAGCGCACTTGAGCTAGAGGAGTTCTGGGATGGGTTACCTCCCGGGAAGTCTTGGTTACCGGGTGCAAGCCCCGGAAGTGATGCTTGACGCTATGTGATTCATTTCACTAGTTTCAATCCCACTTCTTCACCCCTGTGAGCATCACCCAATGCAATGAGTGCTAAGTTTATGACTACCTGTCATGGAAATGGTCATAGATGATACTTAACTCGATGCAATGAGTGCTAAGTTTACGACTACCTGTAATGGAACTGGTCATAGATGATACTTAACCCGATGCAATGAGTGCTAAGTTTACAACTACCTATCATGGAAATGGTCATAGATGAATGACTGATGCAACGAGTGCTAAGTGCTAAGTTACAGATGAATGGCTGATGCAATGAGTGCTAAGTGCTAAGTTATAGATGAATGGTTGATGTAATGAGTGCTAAGTTTACGACTACCTGTAATGGAAATGGTCATAGGATGGGTGACCTCCCGGGAACTCCTGGTTACCGAGTGCAAGCCCTGGAAGTGATGATTGATGCTATGTGATCCATTTCACTAGTTTCAATCCCACTTCTTCACCCCTGTGAGCATCACCCGATGCAGTGAGTGTTAAGTTTATGACTACCTGTCATGGAAATGGTCATAGATGATATTTAACCTGATACAATGAGTGCTAAGTTTATGACTACTTGTAATGGAAATGGTCATAGATGAATGACTGGTGCAATGAGTGCTAAGTGCTAAGTTATAGATGAATCGTTGATGTAATGAGTGCTAAGTTATAGAAGAATCGCTGATGTAATGAGTGCTAAGTGCTAAGTTATAGATGAATGACTGATGCAATGAGTGTTAAGTTTACGACTACCTGTAATGGAAATGGTCATAGATGATACTTAACACGATGCAATGAGTGCTAAGTTTACGACTACCTGTCATGGAAATGGTCATAGATGAATGATTGATGCAATGAGTGCTAAGTTCACGACTACCTGTCATGGAAATGGTCATAGATGATACTTAACCCGATGCAATGAGTGCTAAGTTTACAACTGCCTATCATAGAAATGGTCATAGATGAATAATTGATGCAATGAGTGCTAAGTTCACGACTACCTGTCATGGAAATGGTCATAGATTATACTTAACCCGATGCAATGAGTGCTAAGTTTATGACTGCCTATCATAGAAATGGTCATAGATGAATAACTGATGCAATGAGTCATAGATGAATGGCTGATGCAATGAGTGCTAAGTTTACGACTACCTGTCATGGAAATGGTCATAGATGATACTTAACCCAATGCAACGAGTGCTAAGTTTACGACTACCTATCATGGAAATAACCATACATAATACTTAACCCGAAAACTATACAAATATTCAAAATTACACTTTGAATAATTAAAATAATAATTTTAACATTTTTTCATCAACCACATTTCTTCAAATACAAAACCACGATATAAATACCACGTGTCACACATATCACATTAAACACTTGATAAAGAGTTATACAAACCTAAATTGTCATCCGGAGTACAAAACATCACAATCATGAGAGGGTAGAGGCTAAGTTGCAAACCCAATAATAAGAATGCATGTGGATAGACCTAAGAGGGAAAACATGATGAGGCTGTGGTGTGGGAATATACAAAATTTAATTGTAATCCCGGAGTACAACATCAAAATCATGAGTGGGTAGAGGGTAAGTTGCAAACCCAATGATAAGAATGCATGTGGATAGACCTAAGAGGGAAAACAGGATGGGGGTGTGGTGTGGGAATAGTTGCAATGAAATGGTGGACAGCGCATGGACCCATGAAGATATAGAAATGTCCGATTCCTTTTTCCTGCTGTCGTATTCGACTACTTTTCCATAGCTAGAATCCGGAATTTGGCCAATCTTTTCTGCCCTGCCTCTGGAGTCGACTTGAAAGAAATCCATGGGCGTCGGAGCCTCTACGGCTGACCCCCTACCATATCATAACACAATGGAGCGCCTCTGAGGCTCTGCAGGCCTTCTGGACAGCAACACTTCCGCGCTTACTTGGCGCTGAACGAGTCTGCTGCATTTCCGAGGAGGAGGAGGAGGATTCAGAGAGAATATTATTATAATGGCAATGTGGCTGCGGGTGTTTTGGCTTATAGCGCCTGTGGCATTTTTGGGGACCCTGATTTGTCCACGGCCTGCAGATTCTCAGAGCTTCGTATACGAGGGATGTTCTCAGGAGGAGTACAGCTCCGGCAGTAACTACGAGAATAATCTGAATTCGCTGCTCTCGACATTTCTCAGACAGGCGTCCAGCACGGATTACTACAATGCCAGCGTGGGTTCCGGGGCCGACGCGGTCTACGGGCTTTATGACTGCCGGGGCGACCTGGGCAGCGACGACTGCGCGAATTGTATCAAGAACGCCATGTCGCAGATCTCCACGGTCTGCGTTCGAACCCGCGGGGCTCGAATTCAGCTCGACGGCTGCTTCATGCACTACGACAGAATCAATTTCTTTGGCCAGGCGGATAGTGCCTTTATCTACAAGACCTGCAGCGGTTCTGTGAGCTCCGACGGAAATTTCTACACGCATCTGAATACGGTGTTCAGCAGTTTGGTGACGGCGACGACGAGCGCCTCCGGCGACAGCAACGGGTTCCGACTCACGACGGCCGGAGACTCCTCGACAGGGTTCGTTCATGGGCTTGCGCAGTGTGAGGGAGATCTGTCGGCGTCTGACTGCAACAACTGTATGAATGAGGCCGTGCAGAAGATCAAGGACGAGTGTGGGACTGCTGTGTCTGGCCAGGTTTATCTCAGCAAATGCTATGTGCGGTATGCGCAGGATGTGTTTTACCGCGACTCTTCTGGTCAATCCATGAGCTCTAACTCTTTGGTTAAATTTTGTTATTGGATTCATTTTCCATTTCTTCTTTAAATTGGTAGAAATAATTGTTTTTTTAATTAGATAACATTATATTGAAAAAATTAGAGATTTTAAAAAATATGGGGTTGTTTAATGAAGTGACAATTTGGTTAAGATGATTAATTTTTTTTTGGGTTATGAAAGTGTTTAAATTTATAGTAGAAGTAGTTTCAGCATCATTAATAATCTTTTCTGCATTCAAAATCTTAAAACTTAACTCATGTAACTTATATTTCCAAATTTCCAATAAGTTTTAGCAAAATAATTAGAAATTCCTTTATTTAAACCCTCCTTGGATATCCAAATTTCCTCTAGTTTTACCAAAATCCATTAAAATTCCATTGTTTGAAGCCTCTTTAGACTACTCAAAAAATGTTATTAATAGTCTTAGTCTTCCCGAGATAGTTTGATTTGCAAGTGAATCTTTGTGAAATATGTAGCTTTAGATTCAAATCCTCCATTTAAAAAAAAAAAATGTGTGGTTTTTGGTTCAAATTGTGTGGTTTTTTTTGTTCAAATCTTCAAAAGTAGTTGTGTATAGTTAAGGAGCGCTCATGGATTTGGAAATGAATCCAGTAACGGCAGAAGTTGATCCCGTTTTATGCTAGTGTCTTTCGGGTGTATATATAGTAAATACTTTATGAAGGGATGTTTATGGATTTGTAAATGAATTCAGTGAGGTAGAAGTTTATTTATATATAATATATTTAATTCTAAGATTATGGTTAAGTAGAGGTTAAATTGGTGTATGAGATTTTTACGTTAGATATCCATCACATGAGAGTTGACGCTGCTTAACTACCAACCGTAGTTCATCATCGTGATAATGAACCATGCTTGGTAGTTCAAACGCTGCCCCTAAAAAAAACTCATGTGATTATCCTGGCATTTATATCTAATATGTTATGGATCGTAGAAGCTGCACTCTCAAAAAATTTTTTTGTTGTTGTGATTAAAGACTTATTTCTGTTTAGTTATTTGATTGTTGAGATAAAAGTTTATTTATATATATTATTATTTAATTTTAAGGTTATGATTAAGTAAAAATTAAAATGGTATATGAAAAGTTTTTGTTTGTGAGATTAGGGACCTATTTCTGTCCAGTTATTTGATTGCTAAATTTATAGAAACTCTATCTCGCTAATTTTGTTGTGACTTCTTAAAAAAGATACATCATTTTAACCATTAAACTCACTTAAATTATATATATATATATATATATATATATATATTAAAATTTAAATATTGAATAAATTTAATGTTCAATAGAATTACTTTTAATATAATGTTATAGATTGAATTTTAAATGAAATAGTGTAAGTATACATTTCTAAATTTGTTATAATTAAATTACTAATTAAAAGTAAATTTCTTATTATTCAAATAGAGAATAAAATCTCAAACACAAAAAATATATCTAATTTAATTATAATTTTTTAATAAAACTTAAATCTTTATACTATTATTTTATTTTATTTTATAATATAAAGTTTTTGTTGTGATAGTGGAATTATAAAATGCAGCTCAGCTACAGTACGTACAGCAACATAGAAATTAAATAAAATATTAAAGAATATAAAATTTTGGAAAAAATGTTCATATTAAAGACAGAAATATTTAAGCCTAAAAATAAATATGAATCTATAAATTTTGGAAATTTTATAATTTTGCTTTGATCTGGATGTCTCTGGCTATACCACAGAGCCCGAAATATCAATACTGCTCTTCTTAGCTTGTAGTTAGATTCATATTTGGATGATAAGGCTATGTTACAGGGGTAGTATTTTTTTGGTTGATATTTTTGCATTTTGGGGGTTTGGTTAAAGTTTGGTAATAATTTTTTTTTATTATTGAAATTGGGATAATTGTCTTTTTAGCTTGTAGTGAGATTCTATTTTTGGATAACATGGCTATGTTAAAGGGGTAATATGATTTTTTTTGGTTGATATTTTTGCATTTTTATTAAAATTTGGTAATGACTTTTAAGTTTTTATTGAAATTGTGATTTTATTTTGGAATGTAAAAATAAATTTAGCATTTAAAAAAAAATATATCACGTTTATGGTTTAGATTTCTAACCAATTTTTATGGGTTTTGATTAACATTGATAGTAGAATATGGTTAGAATTTTTTTTTTTTTTTAAATTAAACTGAAAAATATATTTAAATATTAATAATACCAATGTGGATTATCAAAATTTCATTTGCTTCTCAGTATTGCTTGCAGTGTAATTCTATTGATGGTCTCTTTGTTCTTTCTTATTCAATGCAGGTAACGATCATTCGAGCAGTGATGGTGGCGACGATGCTGGAAAAACTGTGGCAATAATCATAGGGCTTCTTGCTGGAGTTGCACTCATTGTTGTTTTCCTCTCCTTTCTGAGGCAGGTTTTCAAGCAGGGCCATAAAGGTAATTACAGCACCTGTAAAACCCTAATAAGTATATTAGATCCTAGTTGTTCTCCTCTTCTTTTTTAAGACAGGTTTTCAGGAACACCTCGAAAGGTGATTGCAGTACCTGTAAAAGTTTTTTTTTTTTTTTAATTTCGTAGGATCTAGCTATTTTCTATTATATAAAGAGCAAGTTGCTATACAAAAATAAACAGTTTTTGATAGCCTTAACCTGCCCGCAAGAAACCAAAACCCTAATCAATGTGTTAAAACCTTCCATGCACACCATCCTGTTACGGGACTAATTATCATTCCTGGATTGTGCAACATCGATGGTTTTAATACATTAGCGCTACGATTTATTCAACTTTCTGTCCAAACATCTTTGCTGCAACAAACTAGTACATATTATCGTTGTGAAAGGTTGATTTGTTTGAAAATTTCCGTACGTTCCATTACTTTTACTTCCACTTGCATATGTATTTACAACTTTTGCAATTATAATTTAGCTTGAAAAATTCTTTCCATTACTTTTACTTCCCCTTGCATATGTATTTACAACCTATACATTTATAATTTAGGAAGAGCTGAGAAATTATATGGCTGAGGCTCTTAGTTTTCCAGCTTCATCATAATAGTCAGTAGAAGAATAAATTATGCTTTTAATTACTTGAATTTTCAATCTGAGATTACTAATAAAAGACATACATGGGTAGGTTTTCATTTAATTGTATATATATAAATTACAAAATTAGAAAAGAGTGGGTTTTTATTTAATTGTATATACATAAATTACAAAACTAGAAGTAGGTAGGTTTTAATTTAATTGTATATATATAAACTACAAACATGGACCATAAAATTATTATTATAGTTTTTTTTGAATGCAACTACACATTCTATCAAAATACCATACATTCTATCACTATCTCAAGATACTTATGATTTCATGGCTAAGCCTTCGCAATAATTTAACCTAAAGAACTCTAACTTTTTAGTATTGGAAAAATTTAGTAATCAAATCTTTATATAGAGAAAACCCCCTTCCACAAGTAAAAAGATCATACACAAATTTAATTGCTAAATTAATTATGATTTTAACATTCAATTATTATTATTATTAAATTATAATAATTAAAAAACTTAAATATTTTTTTAGTATAATAATTAAAAAGTTTAAATATTTTAGTTAATATTGTTACTCCTCTTTTTCTTTTAGGATAATAATTGATATTCTTATAACAGTGTTAAAGTATTAAACTTCTATGATAATAATTAGTATTCTTATAAAAGTTGTAAAGTATTGGAATATTATTATTAGACTAAAATCATACAATATGTAACTTTAGTTCTATTTTGGTATTAGATTTGCTTGGCCTATAATATTTTGTGAAATATATATATTTTTATAATTGGTATACATCTATAATTATTAAAAATAAAATTGACAAATTAATCTTTAAAAAAATATTTGTATTTTTCATTTATTATAATAATGATTTGTTTTTTTTTTTAAATATTGCAATAGAGTAAAATATGAATAACATAAATTTAATATTAAATTTATGAAATAATAGTATAATTTTACATAATATAAAATTTATGAAATAATAATATAATTTTACAAATTTTAAATAGTTTGAAAGGTATATTTTTAATTATTTAAAATACAATTAAAATTTAATATTCCAATATATATTCATATAAATATGTCAAGGTATAATTTTAATTATTATTAAAATATTTATATTTATGTCTTTAAATTTTTTATTTAGTGGTTTTTATTCTCTGTACTAATTTAACAATTGACAATTAAAAATGATAAATTTTTTGACTATATAAAAAATTTAATATTATACTGATTTGAAACTTTCTTAAACATCTTGTCTGCCTAATCCTTCATTAACAAAAACTACACCTATCTCTTTCACCTATATACTTTTTCTTATTAGTATTTTCATATTTTTTATTTTTTCATTATTAAAAAAAAACACATCTACTTTTCCTATTAATATACCCCACTATGCTGCCCTCAATATACCCCACTATGCTGCCCTCATGAAGTCATTCATTTGCTAGCTTGGTCACATCTACCTTCTCTTTCAGTGTGCAACATATTCAATTAGACATTTGCTAGGGCTGGAACGACCATTACCCATCGTTAAGCCCACAGACATCGACATTTTACAGGAAATATGCCGACAATTGACTTGCAAGAAACAGAGCCCATAAGTCCAGACATCGACTTTTTACAGGAAATACGCTGACATTAGGTTCAGATACCAACAATTGCTGCAAATTCTAAAATTTCATTTTTTTTTCTGTGGGGTTGCAGGGTGACGTGGCGTAATCATGACACGCTGATCGGGCCGCCTGTATCGTTGGTATCCAGCAGTCTCGCATCAAATCTGAAAGCCCGAAAAAAAAAAAAAAAAAAAAAAAGGAGAAAGGTGCAGAGCACCATCCCATCGAAATTTCTAGGTGGCTGTTGAAAATTATTATTATTATTCTGGTTGTTGAGAATTATTGTGCATACACTATTGACCCACCAGCTTAAATTAAATTAAATTAATGGGCCACTTGCTTCGCATGGTCCACCTGTTGTACGCGTTAGCAATCATCACTCAATTTTTATTTCTCCTTTCTGCGATAAATTCAACTTACCTTCACGTAATGTCGCATTCTGAGTTGTTAAAATAAAATTCAAAGAAAATCGCGTGAAGCATCCTACGCGCCTTTGTCGGTATTGAATTGATACAGTGCTGCCAAAACACTTATTTTCATTACATAGGATTCTCTCTATACACATAAAGTTGAGGACCAAAAAAAAAGATTAAACGCAAAGTACCCATAAAGTAATGGATTACATAGGATTCTCTCTAAGCAGAGATAAAGTCAAGGAAAAGAGGAAAAAACATAGGCAAAGTACCATATAAAGTAATTGGTTACACATTAAAGTTAAAGCAAGCCATGTGGAGGTTCTATTGTATTAATACAACTTTGACTATAAATCAATTATAGTGTCTGCAACTTCGTCTTCTACCTCATGATGGTGATTGAATACTATTATTATTATGAAGAAATTTCAGAGTCCCTTCTGTGCAGGGGAGGGGTGGAATTTTGATGGCCAAATTCTTTGTCATGAAGTGATTAGTTACAAAAATGTCATTATCATCAATATTTCCTTAGCAAAATTGTTAAAACAAGGTACCAAGTTATAAAAATTATCAATTTTGACAGGTGTTCATTGCATACTATTAAATAAAACAAGGTACCAAGTTATAAAAATTATAAATTTTGACAGGTGTTGATTGCATACTATTAAATAAAACAAGGTACCAAGTTATAAAAATAATCAATTTTGACAGGGGTTGATTGCATACTATTGTCAATTAGCAAGAAATTTCTAGGAAGAAATTTCAAGGTATTTTCCATATGGGAAGGAATAGAATTTTCTTAGAAATTTTTTATGAAGTAAATTATTATAGGAAAATTCAAAATTTCCAATACATTTTCCACGACATGTGTTACATATTTCCATATAAATTTCAAAATATTATTTAAATCTGAAATTCAACATTGCTAGCATGTTTTTCGATCCTCGCTCAGTGTAAAATTGCAATCATGAAAATAAAAACATTTTAATCAAAAAAAATAAATATATATATATATATATATATAGTTTTTAAGATGTGTTAATAGTTAGTTTGAGACACATTTGATGTCAATGTATCGAATATATATTTTAAATTTTAGATTTGTTTCTAGTTTTTAAGTTTAGATTGTGAAAAACCTTTACATTAAATTTCCCTTTTTAATATTGTGATTTTGATAAAATGATTTTTTTAATATTTCAAATATAAAAATAAAATAATAGAATATATTAATTATTTTTTTAATAAAATTTAACAAATTAAATCAATTCTATTTTAATATATAAGTTAATTTATATTAATATAATTTAAATTTATTTACACATTTTCCTAGCTAGATTATAAAATAATGCTCAAGTTGTATGTTTTTAAAATTATATCTTTTACCATCCCATCCAATTCTGTAATGCAATTATAACACTTACTCTAAAGCTTATAAATTCATACAATATAAATCCTTTTTAAAAAGATCACACTTCATTTTGCACACCAAAAAAGAGTAAGCATAACTTTAAATCATCAAAAGCACACCATTTCTTTTCTACCCACAAAAAGGCAAGAGTATGAATCCATGGACCATTCCTTCTCAGTTCCGCAGAAAGCAAAAGGTTGAATGGGACGTATGAATTCTTTGTTAAATCCACGAAAAGCAAAAGATGAGATTGAAAGAAAGTTATATATTCATATATATAAAATATATATGAAAAGTAATATAATAAATAGTATTAAAATATTTTTAAATGTATTAATGCATATTTAATTTTGGGAAATTATTTATAAATTAGATGAAAAAGGTGTTTGTATTATTTTTTTGTATTATTTAAAATTATATATTATTAATATTTTCATATATAATAAACATCTGTTGCTTAACATAAATAAATTACTCTCAATCGGGGTGTCCAACACCAAATGCCACGAGTTTAGTGAGAGGCGGCGAACATGCGTTTGCATGATATTGCAGCGTGGGAATACCTGGCGTTAGTTAAGAGTTTGCAGAGAAAACGGTACGCAATCTACTGGGTAATTATGACAGGAATGGTATGCCAACTAATTATGTCAGGCCAACATTGGAATTAGCAGAGAAAAGGTTTAAGGAAACGAGCTCAGGGAGGGAAGCTCATATGTTTTGGTAGGAGTAGCAAAGGAGTTCCTAAAGCGCCTGTAGCAGAGTACACCTTCCCTGGAGACTTCGAAGGTATTGCTGAAGACTATTCCTTCTTAACAACGTTTTGGTCTCAGGTACAGTGGCATTCTGATTATCTATTTAGGTTCTAGAATAATGGTTAAAAGACAAATTGTAAGGCAACAACCTAATACAAGAGAAAAAGGAAAGAAACAACTCAGCATAAACATGGCTGAGCCAAGTAAGAGAGGTAGGAAGACAAAGAAAGAGAAAATGGAGAATCTCTTTGAAGCATACTCTGCGGGTAACCCACCTCAAATAAGAAATACAATACAGGGATGGGAGAGAGAAACTAACAGCTATGAAGAAGACATATAGGGACAAGAGGAAAGCATGGACTTTGTAAATGATCCGGTTAACACTAGAGGTCGCCTTTCTCTATTTCACCAAAGTATCCATACTTACTGGACTCTAAAATGTGTGCTGGACAAAGCTTTGCAGAGCTTACATCCAATAGATGGCAATCCTGAAGTGATTTTAATCCTCTGATAAATGAAAATTGATTTACAAGATATCAAGGTGTCGCAGTATCATGCAACAGCCCGAATTGGTCGAATTGAGAGGCAGGTCCAACAGATGCAGCAAGTATATATGCCTGGCTCCACAGTAAAGGATCCGACACCGATTGACTCGTCAGATGGCTAGTAAATCAAGTTTTAAGTCTTTATGCTTTTTGCGGATAGCTTTTATTTTTTATGGTGTCAATTAGATTATGGTTTAAACAGTAAAATGGAAATAGTGACAAGTAGAAGAAACAAGAAATTTCAATTTTAGATGGAATTTAATGCTTTAAGGTGGCCAACAGACCTGGTTTTCTTCGGGCAGGTTGAGGTCACCAAGTATGTATGTATATGTTGCAACCTACCCAATTTTTATAAATAGAAAATAGCAAGGAACTACCAAATTCACAAAAAAAAAAAAAGTTTAATTAAACTAAAAAAATAATAAAGGTAAAAATTTCATCATCAAAATAAAACAATTAATAAAATATTGTATTGTTGAATGCCATCACTAAAAATTAAAAAATATGATTCAATAATATTATATATATTAATAAGTAATTGAAAATATGGATAAAAAGCTATAATTCATGAAAATGGAAAAAATACGAAAAAGAAAAAAAATATAAAAAAGTTAAATAAAAAAGAAATAAACTTTAAAAAAAATTAGTAACTAATAGAAATGAAAGGTACTAAACAACCCATAATAAGATCTAAACCAATCACCATACAAATAATTAAATTTAAATAATAATAAAAATTAAATTCCCAATATTAAACTATGGATAAGCTACAAACAATTTTGGTCAAAAAAAAACTAATACATAGTAAAAACAAAATTGAATGCTTAATACCATTCACTATAATAATAAAGAATTTTTAAAAGTAAAATTTCAATATATAATTATAAAATAATAATAATATATGTAAATTTTGATTGTAAATTAACTGACATATGATTTTGTAACTCTTATTTCCTATTTTCTAGTTCTTATCTCTTATGATTTTGTATAGTTTAAAGGGTGAAATTCCACATTGGATTAGTGCTTTTATAGGTGAACAAATCCATCATATTCATAGATTGTGTTACTTTAACTTGATCCTAAATGGAAGGATATTGTAATCCTTAGTATAACAAAAGTGCATCACATAATTTTATGTATACAAACTTAAGCAAAGAATTAGAACTTAGGGTCGCCACAAATGGTGCTATTATGAAGGAAAACTAAGCCATGGGGCTTGTCTCCTCAATTCACATATAGTTGGGAAATGAAAGGGGTATGCCAATTTTATGGTATTTCCTATGGATGACTTCGAGGTTATACCTAGGAAAGAGTTCGTTAGGAGGACTAAGTAAATTCTCATTCCATGGATGGATAGATTGGTCATACTTGTTGAGCAACAAGATTTGTTTGTGTACACAACTGCAAGGAAGCCTAGTGGAAAGGTGTAGCTTTTATTTTATTTACAATGAAGAGAGTAGAAATATGGACAAGATCATATATTTATGTAGTAATGATCAAGGAAGTTGAGGAGAATGGTGTGGGGATGTTATATTTTTGTATATATAATATCATAAAATATTTGATACCATGTAAGATTTTAAGCACAAGCACAAGATCTAGTTGTGACAAAAAAATAGGAGAGAATAAAACATCACTCTTTATACTAAGAGACTCAAAGACCAATTCAAATATACTTGTATTACATTACTTCATTTAAGTGCAAATAAATAACACTCTCTTGGGAGAGGAGCAATGCACTAGGTTAGCATTTCTTAGTGCATGTAATTTGTTATGCAACCAACTCACAGAATAGAAGAAAAGATAGATCAACAACTTAGGATTCAGCCTCTTCGAGGGGGAAACCTCATTTACATTACATAAATAAACAATAACAGATAGCAACTTACTTTTTATATTTTAGTGTCAGTATTTGCATCCTACCATCAGTGATAAAAAATCATCTTTTCATATCATTTTAGGGGTCCCACTCAAAATTTTTTTATCATTCCACTAGGTCATGCAAAAAATTAGTCATTGATGGTAGCCCTAGTCCAAAAACATCACTCTTCCTCAAATTTGATTACTTGTTGGTATAGTTTCACACCTTGCTGACTATACACCATTCATAAAGTCAGTATCATCATGTCATCACATCAGTCATGCCATTATGAATTTCAGTCCTTCAAGGTCTCAATAGTTCTTTTAGGGTTTTTCAAGGTTGCAATTAGGTCATTAGGGTTTCCATGGTCTAATAAAACTCCATTTCCATTGCATAAGACTAGCAAGTAAACGGTGATCAAATAAAATCTCTTCACTATGTGAAGATGATTTGTAAAGAGAAATGCTAAACGGTGATCAAATAAAATCTCTTCACCACGTGAAGATGATTTGTAAAGAGAAATGATTACTTCATCATGTAATTCTGAGTTCAAACGTAATTTTTTAATATTTTTATTATGTGATTTTATGTCTTTCAAAATGTAATAATTTCACCATCCCAAGTTGCTAACTCAGTGTTCCAAAGATGCCAAACCACCAAAAATTCAAATTCAAAGAAATCTCAAAGGTCATCAAAAGATCAATTTGTCAAAGGAAAGAGTCAAGTAAAGGGTAAAGTTTCAAAAGGTTAAGTAAATAAAAAAGGAAGAAAGTGGGTCCCAAGGCCCAAATCATCAATTTCATGAAGTATAAAGACCACTAAGAAATCCCATTCAAACTCATTTTCACATCCAAAGGTCAATTTTGCACTTCCTCAGCCTGAAAAAGTCAAATTGCAGAGTTAGAGGTGAATTTTTTCTTGGCGCTGCGCTTAGGAGCATCTGAAAATGGAATGTACTTGTTTAAGGGTGCAAGGTATCCATTTCCATAATTTCAAATTGAGCTATACACTCCAAGTGACCTCTGAAAATGTGAAAACTTCTTATTTCTTATACAGAGATAGACTGTAGGGGCATTCACCGGACATGTCACCTCTAAAAAGAGGATGAGTTCCAGAGGCTACCTGGCCCTCTACAGGCTCTGCCTAAAGAAATAATGAAGTTAACACTTAGAAGTCTTTGACATACACATACTTGAAGTTTGATGTCTTGCGGAATAAGACAAATAACTTTCTGCAGCTGAGTAGGTGATTATGTGTGTATGCAAGTTATGTATATTTGCTGTTTAACACTTTATATCAGTTTTGTTTAGCATATCATTTTCAGCAAATAAAGACATCAAAATGATAAAGCAGTTCACCCCCTCCACTGGGCTACATCTGCTGGACCAAGCCTCTCAAACTAGGCTTGTCCTCTTGTATTAAAAATGCTACAAAGGCTAATACAAGAATAAGAGTGTCTCGAAAGACAGATCTGACTGTAAATACAGAATCAGAAGATAGGAATTAGCTAAACATGCTCTTTCCCAAACACTAAACAGTGAAATTTGTACCTGCTACAGTACTTTTCCCCAATTGTCCCTAGTGGCCCTTTAGACTTGCATGGAGAATTTCGAGGTGAAGATAACCTCAATTGGTTCTGAAACCTCTGCCATTAGAATCAGAAGGTCGAAAATATCAGAAACAGACTTTTGAATCACCAAAAATGGATGAACATAGTCCCCAAACAAATGACCTAAAATGGCCTCCTATGGTTCGAAAGCTCCCTCGAAGCTAAACAAAGGAGAAGAATTCTCAAAAGTGAAAAAACGAGTCAGAGAAATGGGATCTTGCACGTTCAAAAATCAGGAATGACCTTCGTTCCACATTCACCGGCTGCAAAATTCCCAGCCAGCCTCCCAACCGATTTGGCTGTTGACTCCGGAACTTCCCCTTCGAGAAAATCACCTGCATGAGCCCTCATTCTGTTGCAGAAACCTGTGCCAAGGTCTTCATGAGGTCGAAGAGGATCCAAATAGGGAAAAAAAATTGCCCCTCAAAGACCTCTCCAGCGTATTATGCCACATTTACTAAACTGCCAGTTTCACCTTGAGAAACTCCACTAATTGTGGAGGAACTACAGATAAGCCCACCAAATAAGGCGGTGGCGCCAAAAAGGGGCGGAGTCCACCAATTCACCCGCACGGTTAGTCGTTGGCAATAAATTTTATGTTGATCCGCGTTCATATGGGCGGGGTTGCAAACGGTTTCAAACGTTTTGAATTAATACATATGGTTTATTAAACATATATCACATAACATATGTGATAAATCTATTGTTAACCGGCCGTTCTGCGCGCCGAGTGGTTATTGCCAGCCGTTCGAGCCTCCTAGTCCCCATGGGAAGGGGGGTCGCTCCCTCGTGCCCCCGCCTCAAACAACACACACAACATTAATTCGTCCGCACCATATAACCACACAAATGAACCCGTGCCTCGTTGGTGAAAGTTACTGTGTTAATACTCACCCGACCATGGTTCGAATCTGGCCGAGCCATAACAAAATTTTTGCAAATGCGCCATTTCAAATTCGGTCTTGGGGCCACGTGGCGGCCTCCGGGCTAGCCACGTGGCGCCCTTCCATTGGCTGCCAAATGGAATATTCCCCAGAATATTCTGCGGAATATTCCCCAGAATATTTTGCGGAATATTCCCAGAATATTCTACGGAATATTCTTTTTTTAATAAAATTTTCCACAAAGTCAAATTTGGCATTTTTTTATGGAAATTGAGAAATCTTCAAACTTGAATAACTTCTGCATACGGCGACCGTTTTTCAAACCGTTCGTGGCGCCGGAATCAGGAAGACGAGCTCTATCTGGTCATTCAGGTTCAAACTAGTTCTGAGCACCTTCATTTTTGACCATTTTACGACACTTGGTCCTGAGCTCCTGATCAAGGAGGGTGGATGCGTAGGCACAAGCGCTAAAGCGAGAGCATTTAGTGCTGTCTTTTTTACCTCAGGCGTTGTGCTCATGGGAAAGGCACTCTGCTTTTGCTTAGTGCGTTGCGATTTTTCCCAATGAGCACTAGAAGCATACAAACACCTCCAATCTCTCTCAAACTTTTAGCAAAGGCTTGTTTTCTCCTTTATCAAGTATGTGACACAAAATATTCACCTCCTTGATTTCCTAAATGTCATTTTTATGGTGTTTTTCTTCATGAGAAAAATTAACTAAGTGTCTAGTGGAAAACCCTAGTATCACTCCCTCACTCTCAATTTACTGCCCATAAACCCTATAATACCTTCCTACATCACTATTCAACCCATCCCTACCCCTACACTACTATTTCCTAATCCATAAACCCCTTCCCCATAAAACCATAAGTCCTAGGCCATTAAAATTGCTAGGCAGCCACTACCCAAACCTGTAATCCAATTATCATTTTCAACTCCCTAAGTATATTGACCTCCTATCACCCCCCAAAGTTCCCTAACCCCTTCCCTCATCTTCCTAAATTTTACTACCCTAATCCCTACTCCCTAGACTTATCCCCATTCCCATTTCCTCCCCTAGGGTTTCTATACCAGGACACCATGGAAGAAGACAAAGATTATATGGAAGAGGAGGAATATAGATTGGAGGAGGAGGACAAAAAATAGAGAAGGCCACACAAAGCAGGGAGAATCATAAGACTGGATCCCACCAACACTAGAGAACTAATAGCCTCACCAATGACAATTTCATGCTTTCAGTATGTTGGTTGCCTTGAGTTTTGTAACATTATTGAAAGGGTAAAACATCGCCCTGTTTTGAGCAGACTCTTCATTATAAACCTCAAATACAATCAAGTAACCCTAGTAGGTGTGACTTTCACAGTGTCTACATCCATCATTGCTACTACCACATGGATTCCAAACATGGGTGAGAGGTGGTTCAAATCCAAATATTTGGAGGATCAGTACTATGATCCATTCATCAAACCAATGTACATAAATGAGAGAAAGAGGGTCTTTCCTTTCATCTATATTCTTAATAGGTATGTCCCCATGATGAAGATAATCATGAAGTATTTATATTGTGAAGGGAGGTTCTCTAGACTTTACACTTATCACATTAGACTGCTCATGCACTTCAAAAGAGTTAAATGGCTCAATATCCCATACTATCTTTTCAAGAGCATAGACAAAATGACATATATTGTACAAAAGAGAGAGTTTGACCAGCAAATGAATAGTCTTTTCCACCACTCCTTGATCAAACCCATTTTCCTCCATCAACTTAACCAGTTGAACATTTCATGGGACACATTCATAACAAATGACATCTTCACTGATCCACAAGTTCCACATGTTCAATATGTTCCTTCTTCATCTCACTCTACTACATCTATTCCTCCATCTCAACCCATGGTTCCTACCATTTCATCACCTCAGTCCACTTCACCTAATCCATCACCATCACCACCATCATCACCATTTTATGAGCAGGATG
Organism: Pinus albicaulis; assembly: GCA_034641835.2. Classification (NCBI taxonomy): domain Eukaryota; kingdom Viridiplantae; phylum Streptophyta; class Pinopsida; order Pinales; family Pinaceae; genus Pinus; species Pinus albicaulis. Next base: position 1,296,560,883 of record CM076584.1, on the reverse strand, counting down.
AGTCACCTAGAAAAGTTGAGGTCAACAATCCTAAAGAGGCTGAAATGAGCACAATGGAGAAGAAATATCAGAGAGGGAATAGGTAGGTGTTTTCCTCACATATTATGGGAGGGGCCCTGCCTTCTTCACCAACAAAGCAGGTAAAGAAGGGAAAACAAAATATGGCAGATGAAGATGTACATGACACAGCCATTAATGATAAGGATGACCTCCATGAGATAGAGATTGATTTTGACCTTGTTGATTTAGATGATGAGCATGATGATGAGGCCTCTGAAATGATTATCAAGCAGAAGGATGCCCAAATAAGTGAGCTTTGGACCAGCTTAGAGAGATCAAATTTTTTCATTGCATACTATGAGCAGGAAAATGAACAACTCAAGACCAAACATGCCATCTTGGAGATTCATCTTTTCAAGGCAAAGAGAGAAGAAAACAAAGAAAAGGCCATGCTTGATGAGAATTATGAAATATATGGTCAAACGAATGAGGCAGAAGAAAAAGTGCCAAGAAGAAGACCTAGGACTAGAGGGATGAAAAGAGCTCTAGAACTAGATAAGCAAAAGGAGGTTGAGCTTGCTAATGAACTTACATTGAATGAACAGTTTGCCATCATTGTCAATGAGAACTGGGAGAAATGGCTTGACAAGGCCAACCAACATCTTGAGAATCTCATCAAGAAGGAAAATAAGGACAATGACATATTGAGAAAGAGGTTCAAGCACTACTTCAAGGAAAACCAAATTGCAAGCTCAAAGCTACAAAAGGCTAAATCAAGACTTGAAACCCTAATCAAGCAAAATGAAGGGAACAAGATTGATATTCTTGCTAAGGAATCTCTCATAGCCTAGTACACCTCATCATCATCCCACAGCAAAAAAATTGAAGAAATTTGGGCAAATTTTGGAAATTTTGGAAATTTTTGAGTTTTTGGCAATTTGACATAGTCAAACTGGAAAAAGCGCATCACCCTAGGCGTTGCGCTTTTCCTAGGGACCTCCAATGGAGAAACTAAAGCCAACTATGGATTCATAAGGCTAAATAAAGCTAGAAAAACCACATTACAAAACGTTTTTGGGTCAACAAGGCAGCAAAAAAGTCAAAAAACACCAAAAAAATGACATTTTTGTCCTATTTTGGAGGCTGGCAATGTGCTTTTGACAAGCCTTGATAGAATGAAGCTTTGGAGGGTCTAACCTTGACCATTTTTGAAACTAGGCATAGATCTGGAAACTAGACAGGACAAGCTTTCCAATGAGCTATCTTGAGCTCCATTTGGACACCTAGAACCCCCTAAAAAATGGAGCTTACATTGGCGCTATGCTTTTGAGAAATTTTCTGAGTTTGCTGATATTTTCCAATTTTCTCAGTTTTTCCAGTTTGACCATGGTTAATGGGATTTTTATCAATGTAAATCATGAATGTAAAAGTAATTATGATATGGTTGACTTAACTAGGGGTAAATACATTAGGTGAAAATCTTTTATGACATGTAATGAATCAGTTTGAAAAAAGTGAGGGATGAGTTGGTTTGACCTCCCTACACTCTAGGTAATCAGCTTAGTTTTTGGTGGAACACCTCCTAAACTTAGGAATTCGACCCCTGAGGCTGGGATAGGTTTTTTGATGCCTATATCATGTAATTTTTTACTCATTTCATAGGTTGGATGTTGTTTCATTGATCAGAGAATCTAGTGTAATCAATATTTGGCAAGAAATTATTGAAAGAGTTGCAGCTATTTCTTTGGGATACCCGTGGTATGGAAATTTAGCATAGTTTATTCTTATGTTACATATGTATGAATGTTTTGTCTTAATTATCCATTTCATCTCTATTATATGTTGATTTTCAAGTTGATGAGAAAAATACATCTCTTATGCTCTGTTTTGGGAAAATCTTCATAATTTGTTCATTTTCTTCAGTTTAGAAAGAATACATGCTTTGTGTTACTCTTTCTAGCTCCTCATCAGTCTAATCCATCACACCTTGAAATTCTAAAGTGCTAGCCTTCCTACCTACCTTGCCCCATTGAATCTCTACAACCCTAATCTTATTTTCCCTGACCTAGCCTCTGACTTAATTCACTCATCCAGCGACTCAATTCAAACAAACAAACCTCTGTACTCATACCTAGCCTAAAACCCTAATTCATCCAGCCCTCTTGGCTATGAAATTATGGAGAGAGCCCTCTCTATTTTGGTAGGGCTAGCTACCAAGCTAAAATATTGGTCTGTGGTTACGTCTGTTTGGACTCTTATTCAGCCTTAGAGATCTGGTGGAGTGATAACATACTGGCGTTGTTGCCAGGTAGGCGAAAATACAAATATTCCCTAGGAAAGAATGACAAAGATCAGATCCGATTATTGATGGTGAACAACAATCAAGCACAAGAAGGTTGTGCATCATTCATATGGCAACTCTAGTGTTGAAAAATTCCAAGGTTCAGAATTTTTATGGTGACTCCACTCTTCAAGAAAAGGTACTCTAAAAAACTTTTGATTGTTGTCAAAATGGATTCAATTCAAAGGTATGCTCCCATGAGCCGAGATCACATACCAATTTTTCCAAACAACTTGCCTCGGGTTGATTGGATGACATATCTTTTGAAGTTCAAAAATGTGAAAGGTAATGATGCTGCTCTTCATCTGGTGATATTTCACATGCATGTGCATAGATTAAAGATTGGTTTTCTTGAAGACTGCTTGATGAACATATTCATGGCCACTCTATAAGTTGAAGCCCGATATTGGTATGAAATTTTTCCACCTGCTTGCATTTACCGTTTAAAGGATTTTTATGCCATGTTCTTTGAAAGATATAAAGAAGCTTGTCCATCCTTAATATTAGTTCAGAACTGCTCTAAACATGTTGATAGTTTTATTGAAAATATTGAGAATATTTATGGAGATGATGAATTCATAGATGATGATATCATGGAAGCCCTATATGAAAATCCATTTCAGCAACATAAAGAAAACTTAGAGGATACTTATCAAGATGCTCAGGAAAGTTTGCATTTATATGAAGATCTTTGTACAGTTGAAAATGATGGAAGACGAGGTCTTTTTTCAGATCTACTTGTAGTAGAAGATGGTATGCAAGAAAATCAAGTTCCAATTTCAAATTGTGATAAAGTCAAGCTAGCTATTCCAGATCTAGATTCGGATTGTGATGATGAGGAGTATATTGTTACAGGTCCCATGAAGGAGAGCTCTATTGTTGAGATCACCTTGAATGAATAAAACAAAGTTATTGACCCAAGTGTTCTCATCCCATCAGAACAAAGTCTTCAGAAGGAGCATTAGATCCTAGCTGCCATCCAGTTCAGGAAAAATTCCAGCAAACCATGTTTGCCTTGATTGAAGAGAATTTCAATCAAACATCAATTGGTGAAAATAAAGTTGCTTCCACTGTAGCATATGAAAATGATCAACAATGTATTCGAATTGCAGAGGACCAAGGCATTTAGGACTATTATTCATATTTTTCTTCTCATGTTTCATGTTGTGAATTTTTATTTCAAGAAGAAATTTACTCACCTACTTGTTCAGAATTTTTTGAAGACTAGGAACACACTCTTGCGGAGGTACAATATGAAGAGAGATCATATTCAAGAGAAAAAGGTACCTTGTTTCTACTAGATCAACGAGAGGTAAATTTTCATGTTTTTTAGGATCTAGTGGCAAGTTTATTGCAGTTAGCAGTGAAGGTAATTATGTTATGAAACCAGCTCCAAAAATAGAAGAAAAGATAGATCAACGCCTTAAAAATAAGCCACTTCGAGGGGGAAACCTCCTTTACATTACATAAATGAGCAATTCCTGGATGAAAAAACCTCTTTTCTATATATAGGAGTCCATGGGATCACAATATAATCCTATTCGACCTAAAAATAATAATGTAAGGGCATAATAATAACAATATGGGGGCTACAAGGGTACAACAATAACAATAAGGGGGCTACACTAACAACAATAAGGGACTACACTAGTAATATAGGGACCTAACATGCCCCTCTCCTTAAAAAAAGTGTTGTCCTCAATGCTTGAGTAGCTCTGGGTGCTTCTGTTTAAAATTCTCATACTCCCATCTAGAATCTTCAGTGGGTAAGTTCTTCCACTCGATGAGATACTCTGAAATTGATCGATTTCATAGCTGTCGAGTTCTTGTTTCCGTGACTTCTTCAAGTTCCAATATGATTTTTTCTTCCTCATAAAGTAATGGAAATATCATTTGAAATGGATTTTTTTCACCAATAACCTTCTTTAAGCATGAAACATGGAAAACCAGATGCACTCGTGAAGAAGCAGGAAGCTCCAATTTGTATGCCATAGTACCAATCTTTTGCAACACCTTGTAAGGACCATAGTACTTTGGCGATAATTTATTATCCTTCTTAGCTTGCTTGAGGGAAATTTGTTTGTATGGTTGTATCCGTAAAAATACCCAATCTCCTACATCAAAACTTCTCTCGCTGCGATGTTGATCTGCCTGTTGTTTCATTCGATTTTGTGCCCAATTCAGGTTATCCTTTAAGAGTTGGAGAACTTCTTGCTGATGCTCGATGTGATTTTCCACTGCTTGAACCTTTGAATTTTCCCTTAAAGATGATGTGATGGATGGTGGATGATATCCATAAAGTGCCATAAATGGGGTTATTTTTGCTGCAGTATGGAAGGAAGTGTTATACCACCATTCAGCAAGAGGTAACCACTTGACCCATTGTGTTTGTTTATCAGATACAAAACAACGAAGATATCCTTCCAAACATTTATTTACGATCTCAGTTTGACCATCAGATTGAGGATGATAAGATGAGCTATGAGCTAATGGAGTACCCAAACAAGAAAATAACTCCGTCCAAAAATTTCCAGTAAAAATGGGATCTCTGTTGCTCACAATAACCCTTGGGCTTCCATGTAGCTTTTGAATTTTGTCCATAAATGTAGTAGCAACCGTACTTGCTTTAAATGGATGAGATAATGCACAAAAGTGTGCATACTTGGTAAGTCTATCAACTACCACCATGATGACACTCTTTCCTTCGGACTTAGGTAAACCTGTGATAAAATCCTTTGAAATCTCCTCCCAACGTTGACTTGGAATGGATAAAGGTTGTAGAAGTCCCGGGGTCTTAATTGTTTCCACTTTATTCTGCTGGCAAACCAAACATTCCGCCACAAAATTTTGAATATCAGATTTAAGGTCATCCCAAAAAAAATCTTTCTTCACCCTGTGGTAAGTTTTTAAAAATCCTGAGTGTCCTCCTAAAGGAGAAGTGTGCAATTCCAAAAGAATCTTTTGTTTTAGTTGGGAATTCTTACAAAGATATAAGCGATCTTTGTACCATAAGGAATCATTTTTCCAACTAAATGTATTAGATGTACTAGGATATTGCTGCAACTTTTGAATGAGTGTCCACACTTCTTCGTCCTTCTTCCATTCATCTCTTGCTTCAGTTATCCAATCTAGTTGGATAATAGAAATGGCACAAAGCAATGCTTCCACCCCTTCATTCTTTCTTGAGAGTGCATCTGCAACAACATTTAGCTTCCCTTTTTTGTAGATTATTTCAAAGTCATAACCCAACACCTTTGTGACCCATTTTTTCTTCTCTTCTAAAGATAGTCTTTTTTCCAAAAAGTGTTTAAGACTATCATGATCAATTTTTACCTTGAAGTGTCTTCCCATTAGGTAAGTTCGCCATTTCTTTAGTGCATGCAGTATTGCTAACATTTCCTTCTCATAAATAGGTTTCTGTAAATACTTTCCTTTAATTGGACGACTTTCAAAAGCAATGGGTCTTCCTTCCTGCATTAAAACTGCACCAATTCCATTTCCTGAGGCATCACATTCCACAATAAAGGTTTTTGTGAAGTCTGGCGTAGCTAAGACCGGTGCTAGGCACATTTCCTCTTTAATATGTTCAAAGGCCTTAGTTGCTTCAGGAGTCCATGAAAATGCATCTTTCTTCAATAATGTTGTTAGAGGTGCTGCTATTCTCCCATAATTCTTAACAAACTTGCGATAATACCCTATTAACCCGAGAAATCCTCCCAATTGCTTAATTATCTTTCCCATCTTCCCTTCGACACCCCATAATTCGACTTCCTTTCCTTCTGAAAAAAATTCAAGAAAAGTTCTTGAAATTAAAAGCTATCATCCCCAAAGATTATAACCATTGTACTCCTAGTACAACATCAACGCCTCCCATTGGAATGGACAGCATTAGAATATTCAATACATATTCCCCCATGGTTAGCTTGATATTATGGCATTTTGTAGAGAAATTTATAGTTCCTCCATTTTCAACCATCACTTGACATTCTGGTGCTGGGTATAGGAAACAATTCAATTCCTTGGCTACCTTACAATGAATAAAATTATGAGTACTACCTGAATCAATCAACACTATTACATTTTTCTTCTTGATATGTCCTTATATCTTGACAGTTTGAGGAGTGGTAATTCATGCCAATACATTACATGATATGGTCAACCTCATTTCTTCTTCTTCTATAGTTGGTTCCTAGTGTATATCCTCTTCTTTTGAAGTTTCTTGTTCATTTTATTTCTCCTCTTCACAATCTATGTAAAATAATTTCTTCTCAGCGCACTTATGACCTTTAGTGTATTTTCTATCACAATTGTAGCAAAGCCATTTTTCTCTTTTTTCTTCCAATTTTTGTGGTGTCAACCTTGTAGGTTGTGGAAGTCTAGGAGTAGCAACACTTCCATCTTTATATATGTGAGTGGTAGGCTTCCTTGTAGACATAATTTTACATTCAATTTTTCTTTCCAACCTGAATACCTTCTCCAATGAATCAGGTTCCCAAACACGAACCTGATGTTGTATGTTATCCTTTAAAGTCCCTATGAAGACATCAATATCGTGTTCCTCTCAAATATCAGCTACCCTTACATTCAATTTTTGGAAGTCCTCAATGTGCTCCACCACTGAACCCTTTTGTTTGAGATTTATCAATTGGCTAAATAAGGTGTTGCTCTTTATATCATCATAATGTGTTATCATTTCCTTCGTTAAAATTTACCAAGCGACAATTTTTTTACGGGAGAAAAGCCATCGATACCATAACAATGTATTTTGTTCTAGATATAAAGTTGCAATGTAGACATTTTGTGTGTTTTTCACATTATTGAGATCAAAATATTGTTCCATCTGTAGTATCCATGTTACGGGATCCTTGCCATCAAACTTCCTCATATCAATATTTGGAATATGGTGGGTGTTCCATCAACATTCGAGTTTATGAAATCATGATTAACACTTATTTTTCTCTCATCATGAGTTTCCTCTATTATCTTTTTGCCATTAGGAATAATTTATTGTATCAACTTTGACAAACCTTCCATGTATTCCTTCAAACCTTCCATTTTTTCTTCCATACCATTCTTCAAACCATCCATCGTAGCTTCCACGCCTTTCTTCAAACCATCCATCTTATCTTCCACGCTTATCTTCAAAATTTCCATTTAATTTTTTGTTTCTCTTTGCGAGAGAAAAATTTAGTGCACTTGCTCTTGTAATTTTGATATGTCATGTTTAATTTCTTCCTCTTCATGAGTCATAGTAGAGATTTCTGAAGGCTTAATTGGTGTTGAATTCTTTTTAGGGGGAATTTTAGAACCCAATAGTGATATATATTCTACAATATGTCCTTGGAATCAATTCAAATTGATTCTTCAAACAAGACTTATGCAATTCGGGAAAAAATACAGACCATTTTCTTGCTTTTGAGGAGCTCGATATTGAAACTGAATTATCTCTATAATTTAGGATCTTAAATATCTGAAATTCAGTCCTGTAGTAGCCCTCTGAATCTTATTTTGAATGCCACAGGTCTGACCTGATTTGTATTCTTCAAGACAAAGTTATTCCCAATATCCCACAATGACCTAATTATGGAATGTTTTAGTAGAGTGAACTTGTGCGGTGTACCACGTGTCATTGTTTCCTCCTTCGACTCTCAAATTGATATACAAGAAACTAAAGTCCATTTATTTGTGACCACTTTTTACATAATTCCAATCTGATTCTCAGATAGAGAGTTATGATGATTTTCCCACGGTCATCTTTTTGAGATGAAATTCGAGAGCTAGAAAAAACCCTAATTTCCACAGATCATATCTCTGAAAATATTGTGAACCAAGATCTAAAATTTTTACACAAAATTCCTTAGGCTTTTGGATTCGCTTTGTAGAAATTTTAGCTTCTGAACATTCGTATAAAAAGAGCTATAGTTAAAATCCACTGATGATCTGTTTAGGTGAAATTTGGGATCCTGAAAAAACCCTAACTTCCACAGATCATATCTCTAAAAATATTGAGAACAAATATCTGAAATTTTCACATGACGTTTCAGAGGATTTTGGCTTCGTGCTATAAAAATTTCAGCTTCTGAACCTTCGTATAATTTTTGTTATAGAGAAAATTCCACGATGACCTTTTTTGAGCAGCGAAACCCTAGAATCCAAAGCTCTGATACCAAATGTTATGAAACCAGCTCCAAAAATAGAAGAAAAGAGAGATCACCACCTTATAAATAATCCACTTCGAGGGGGAAACATCCTTTACATTACATAAATGAACAATTATTGGATGAAAAAACCTCCTTTCTATATATAGGAGTCCATGGGGTCACAATATAATCCTAGCCAACCTAACAATAATAATGTAAGGGCACAATAATAACAATATGGGGGCTACAAGGGTACACAAATAACAATAAGGGGGATATAATAACAACAATAAGGGACTACACTAGTAATATAGGGACCTAACAAATTATTGCAGTATTCAGTGATGATGGAGATCATTTTCAGCTATGCTTTTGGCTGCCAAATTGTAAATATTTATTGTTGTCCAAAGAATCTGATTGGGAGAATCAATCAAGGAGGAATTTTCTTGATTGGTTACACTGGAATTTTGATATCGCCTGATTGTACATATGCCTTCAATGGACAGGAGGTTATCATCAGGATTTGAAGCTCTCAAGTCTCGGTGATATGCTGCCATCAATAAGTTTAGTAAGTTTTTATTTCAGTCAATTAATTCAGTATTGAGTCAATTTTCATTCATTTGAGTTTGTCTTGAGTTATTCTATTTCTTCCGAGTTATCATTTTTCAGTCATGTTTATTAGTTTGATTTTTTGACCGTATTGGCCCAAATGGATAGGCTTTCTAGTCTACAGTGTTCTTAATACCTCTTTCAGAGCTATCATCCCCAATAAGGCCAATGTTAGTGTCAGTATTTGCATCCTACAATCAGTGATCAAAAATCCTCTTTTCATATCATTTTAGGGGTCCCAGTTAGAAATTTTTTATCATTGCACTAGGCCATGCAAAAAATTAGTCACTAATGGTAGCCCTAGTCCAAAAACATCACTCTTCCTCAAATTTGATTACTTGCTGGCATAGTTTCAAACCTTGCTGACTGTACACCATTCATAAATTCAGTGTCATCATGTCGTCACATCAGTCATGGCATTATAAAGTTCAGTCCTTCAAGGTCTCATTAGGTCTTTTAGGGTTTTTCAAGGTTCCCATTAGGTCATTAGGGTTTCCATGGTCTAATAAAACTTCATTTACACTGCATAAGAATTTCACCATCCCAAGCTGCTAACTCAATTTTCCAAAGATGCCAAACCACCAAAAATTTAAATTCAAAGAAATCTCAAAGGTCGTCAAAAGATCAATTTGTCAAAGGAAAGAGTCAAGTAAAGGGTAAATTTTTAAAAGGTTAAGTAAATAAAAAAGGAAGAAAGTGGGTCCCAAGGCCCAGATCATCAATTTCATGAAGCATAAATACCACTAAGACATCCCATTCAAACTCATTTGCACATCCAAAGGTCGATTTTGCACTCCCTCAGCTCGAAAGAGTAAAATTTCCTGGGCAGCCACTACCCCAAACCTGTAATCCAATTATCATTTTCAACTCCCTAAGTATATTGACCTCCTATCACCCCCCAAAGTTCCCTAACCCCTTCCCTCATCTCCCTAAAGTTTCCTACCCTATTCCCTACTCACTAGACCTATCCCCATTCCCATTTCCTCTAGGGTATTTAGACCAAGACACCATGGAAGAAGATAGAGACTATATGGAACAGGAGGAAGATAGGAAAGAGGAGGAAGATAGATTGGAGGAGGAGGATAGAAAAAAAATAATGCCACACAAAGGAGGGATAATCCTAAGGCTGGAGCCCACCAACACTAGAGAACTGATAGCCTCACCAATGACAGTTTCATGCTTTCAGTATGTTGGTTTCCTTGAGTTTTGTAACATGATTGAAAGGGTATAGCATCACCCTATTTTGAGCAGAGTCTTCATTGTAAACCTCAAAGATAATCAAGTAACCCTAGCAGGTGTGACTTTCATAGTGTCTACATCCATCATTGTTGCTGCCATAGGGATTCCAAAAATGGGTGAGAGGTGGTTCAAATCCAAATATTTGGAGGATCAATACTATGAGCCATTCATCAAACCAATGTACAGAAATGAGAGGAAGAGGGTATTTCCTTTCAGATATCTTCTTAATAGGTATGCCCCCATGATGAATATCATCATTAAGTATTTCTCTTGTGAAGGGAGGTTCTCCATACTTTACACTTATCACATTAGACTGCTCATGCACTTCAGAAGAGTTAAATTGCTCAATATCCTATACTATATTTTCAGGAGCATAGACAAAATGGCATACATTGTGCAAAAGAGACAATTTGACCAGAAGATGAAGAGTCTTTTCCACCTCTCCTTGATCAAAATCATTGTCCTCCATCAGCTTACCCAGTTGAAAATTTTATGGGACACATTCATAGAAAATGACATCTTCACTGCTCCACAAGTTCCACATGCTGAAGATGTGCCTTCTTCATATCACCCTACTACATCTATTCCTACATCTCAACCCACGATTCCTACAATTTCATCAACTTAGTCCACTTCACCTACTCCATCACCATCACCACCATCATCACCATTTTATGAGCAGGATGAGTAACCTAACAGAGTTGAGGTCAGCAAGCCTAAAGAAGTTGAAATGAGCACAATGGAAAAGAAATATCAGATAGGGCATAGGCGGATGTTTTCCCCACATATTGTGTGAGGGGCCATGCCTTATTCACCAACAAATAAGGTATAGAAGGGCAAACAAAATATGACCAATGAAGATGTACATGAGGAAACCATTCATGATAAGGATGACCTCCATGAGATAGAGACATATTTTGACCTTGTTGATTTAGATGATGAGGCCTCAAAAATGATTATCAAGTAGAAGGATGCCCAAATCAGTGAGCTTCAGACCATCTTAGAGAGATATAAGTTTTTCATTGAATACTATGAGCAGGAAAATGAAAAATTCAAGACCAAGCAGGCCATCATGGAGATTTAGCTTCTCAAGGCAAAGAGAGAAGAAAAAAAATCAAATGCCTTGATTGATGAGGCTTATGAAATATATGTTTAAACCAATGAGGAAGAATAAAAAGTTCCAAGAAGAATACCTAGGATTAGAGGGTTGAAAAGAACTCTAGAACAAGAGAGGCAAAAGGAGGCTGAGCTTGCTAATGGGATTACATTGAATGAACAATTTTCCATCATTGTCAATGAGGACCAGGAGCAATGGCTTGACAGGGCCAACTAGAATCTTGAGAAAGTCCTAGAGAAGGCAAACAAGGACAATGACATTTTGAGAAATAGGGCCAAGCAATACTTCAAGAAAAACCAAATTGCAAGCTCAAAGCTACAAAAGGCCAAATCAAGACTTGAAACCATAACCAATAAAAATGAAGGGGACAATATTGATATTCTTATTGAGGAATTTCTCATAGCCTTGTACACATCATCATCATCCCACAACAACAAAATTGAAGAAATTTGGGAAAATTTTGAAAATTTTGGAAATTTTTGAGTTTTTGGCAATTTGACACGGTCAAACTGGCAAAAGCACAATGCCCTAGGCGCTAAAATTTTCCTAGGGACATACAATGGCGAAAATGAAGCCACCATTGGATTCAGAAGGCCAAATACAGTAATGGAAACCGCTTTACAATTTTTTTTGGGTCAACAGGGAAATCAAAAAGTCAAAAAACACCCAAAAAATAACATTTATGCCTTATTTTGGAGGCTAGCGTTGCACTTTTGACCAGTCTTGGGAGAATGAAGTTTTTGAGGGTCATACCTTGACCATTTTGAAAACTGGGCACAAATATGGAAACTAGACAGGACAAGCTTTCCAATGAGCTATCCCAAGCTCAATTTGTACACCTGGAACCCCCTCAAATATGGATCTGAAATTGGCACTACGCTTTTAACAAATTTTCTGAGTTTGCTGATATTTTCCAATTTTCTTAGTTTTTCCAGGTTAACCGTGGTCAATGGAATTTTTATCGATGTAAATCATGAATGTAAAATTAATTATGATGTGGTTGAATTATCTAGGGTTAAATACATTAGGTGAAAATTTTTGATGACATGTAATGAAATAGTTTGCAAAAAGTGAGGGATGAGTCAATTTGACCTGACTACTCTAGGTATTCAACTCAGTTTTTGGTGGAACACCTCCTCAACTTAGGAATTGGACCCCTGAGGTTGGGAGAGGTTGTTTTAGGTCTATATCATGTACTTTTTGACTCATTTCACAGGTTGTATGTTGTTTCATTGATTAGAGACTCTAGTGTAATCAGTATTTCGCAGGAAACTAATGAAAGAGTTGCAGTTATTTCTTTGGGATACCCGTGGTATGGAAATTTAGCATAGTTTCTTCTTATATTACATATGTATGAATTTTTTTTCTTCATGATCCATTTCATCTCTATTATATGCTGATTTTCAAGTTGATAAGCATAATACATCTCTCATGCTCTGTTTTGGGAAAATATTCATAATTTGTTCATTTTCTTCTGTTTAGAAAGAATACATGTTTTTCCTTTCTCTTTATAGCTCCTCATCATTCTAATCCATCACACCTTGAAACCCTAAAGTGCTAGCCTTCCTACCTACCTTTCCCCATTGAATCTTTGCAACTCTAATCTTATTTGCCCTAACCTAGCCTCTTTGACCTAATTCACTCATCTAACAACTCAATTCAAACAAAAAAACCCTTGTACTCATACCTAGCCTAAAACCCTAATTCATCCAGCCCTCTTGGCTAGGACATTGTGGAGAGAACCCTCTCCAGTTTGGTAGGGCTAGCTGGCAAGCTAAAATATTGTTCTGTGGTTACCTTTGTTTGGACTCTTTTACAGCCTGAGAGATCTGGTGGAGTGATAACAATATAGATAGGAGTCTAAGGGGTCCCAATATAATTAGAGCCTACTTAATAAAAATAATGTAAGGGTATAACAATAACAATAGTGGGATTCTATGGGGCACAATAATAATACTATGGGGACTACATGGACACAACAATAAAAATAAAGGGGCTACACTAACAATAAAAATAAGGGGTTACACTGGTATTATAGGTACCTAACATGCTCCTCTCCTTCAAAAACGTGTTGTCCTCAATGCTTGAGTAGTTCTAGATTCTTATGTATAAAATTCTCATCCTCCCATGTGGAATCTTCAGCTGGTAAGTTCTTCCAGTTGATGAGATACTCTAAAATTAATCGATTTCGTAGCTGTTGATTTCTTGTTTATGTCACTGCTTCAGGTTCCAATATGATTTTTCTTTCCTCGTCAAGTTCGGGAAATATTGTTTGAACTGGGAGCTTGTCACCTATAACCTTATTTAAGCATGAAACATGGAAAAATAGGTGCATAGTATCAATATTTTTCACCACCTTATAAGGACCATAGTACTTTGGTGATAATTTATTATCTTTCTTAGCTCTCTTGAGGGACATTTTTTTGTATGGTTGTAGCCGTAAAAATACCCAGTCACCTATATCAAAACTTCTTTCACTACGATTTTGATCTTCCTATTGTTTCATTTGATTCTGTGCCAAAGTGAGGTTATCCTTTAAGATTTGGAGAAATTATCGTTAATGCTCGATGTGATCTTCCACTGCTTGAACCATAGAAGTTTCTCTTAAAGATGATGTGATGGACAGTGGATGATATCCATAAAGTGTCATAAATGGGGTCATTTTTGCTGCAGTATGGAAGGAAGTGTTATACCACCATTCATCCAAAGGTAACCATTTGACCCATTGTGTTTGTTTATCAGATATAAAGCAACGAAGATATCCTTCCAAACATTTTTTCATTATCTCATTTTTACCATCAAATTGAGGATGATAAGATGAACTATGAGCTAGTTGAGTACCCAAATAAGAAAATAATTTTGTCTAAAAATTTCTAGTGAAAATGGGATTTTTTTCGCTTACAATAATCTTTGGGCTTCCATGTGGATTTTGAATGGTTTCCATAAACACAGTAGCAAATGTATTGGCTTTAAATGGATGAGATAATGCAAAAAAGTGTGCATACTTGGTAAGTCTATAAACTAGGACCTTTATGATACTCTTTCCTTCGGACTTGTGTAAAACTGTGATAAAATCCATTGAAACCTCCTCCCAACATTGAATTGGAATGGATAAAGCTTGTAGCAAACCCACAGTCTTAATTTTCTCAAATTTATTTTGTTGGCAGACCAAACATTATGCCACAAAATTTTGAATATCACATTTAAGGCCATCCCAAAAGAATTATTTCTTGACCCTGTGGTAAATTTTTAAAAATCCTAAATGTCCTCCTAAGGGAGAGGTGTGAAATTCCAAAAGAATATTTTGTTTTAGTTTTGAATTCTTACAAAGATATAAGCAATATTTGTACCATAATGAATCATTTTTCTAGCTAAATGTATTAGATTTACTCAGATCTAGCTGCAACTTTTGAACGAGTGTCCACACTTCTCCGTCATTCTTCCATTCCTCCCTTGCTTTGGTTATCCAATATGGTTGGATTACAGGTAAGGTCACCATTTCATTAGTGCATGTAGTATTTCCAACATTTTCTTCTCATAAAAAGCTTTCTGTAAATACTTTCCTTTGATTGGGTGGATTTCAAAAGAAATGGGTCTTCATTCTTGCTTTAAAAAAACACCAATTCCATTTCCTAAGGCATCACATTCCACAATAAAGGTTTTTGTGAATTTTGGCATAACTAAGACCAATGCTTAGCACATTACCTCTTTAATATGTTCAAGGGCCTTAGTTTATTTTGGATTCCAAGAAAATGCATCTTTCTTTAGTAATGTTGTTAAAGGTGCTACTATTCTCCCATAATTCTTAATAAAATTGCGATAATACCCTGTTAACCCGAGAAATCCTCGCAGATGCTTTAAGGTTGTGGGTATTTTCCATTCCTCAATGGCTTTAATTTTGTTAGGGTTGACCTTAACACCCTCATGAGATATAATATGACCTATATATTCCACCTCTTGTACTCCAAAGAAACTTTTGAAGGATTTTCATATAATTGTTTCTCCTCCAATATTTTGAGCACCCTGTCAACATCTTGAACATGATCATTCCAAGGATTTTTGTAGATTAATATATTGTCAAAAAATACTAACAAAAATTTTCTAAGGAAGGGTTTGAAAATGGAATTCATCAACCCTTGAAATGTAGAAGGTGCATTGGTAAGGCTAAAAGGCATGACCAAAAATTCATAATGACCCTCATGAGTTCTAAATTTTGTTTTTGGAATTTCCTTAGTATTCATTCTAATTTGTTGATATTCTGAACAGAGATCCAACTTGGTGAAGTAAATTTCTCCATCTAATTCATCCAAAAATTCATCAATGACAGGAATGGGAAATTTATATTTAATAATGATCTTGTTGATCTCCCTATAATCTAGACACGTGCACCATGATCCATCATTCTTATGAATCAATACTTGTAATGTTCCAAATTTTGCAATAAAGTATTTGGAACATTAATTTTGCTTCTATTTTAATAAAAGGAATAAAATGGGTGAGGGAACCCATTGTAGCAACTTAATAAACACTCCTAAGGTGCAAATTAAGTAACTTAAGTGGCTTAAGATAGCAGCCCCAAGTGTGAAAAGGGCCAAAGGCAAGTGAGCTAGATCATGGTTGACCAAAGTCAACAACGTACCCTAAGAGGGGAAGCTTGCACAAAAAGATTGCGTAGTTGGAGTGGAGGGAAATTCAAAATGGGAGAAACCCTAATGTGAGTGGGGTCCATGGCAAGGAAGCATTCCTTGTATAAAAGATGAGGGAGAGCCATTGTTGGGGTTTCGTCTTTGGAGAAATAATTTGGAGGTTGAAGCTCTCTTCAATTTTGTGCTGCTTAGCACAAGAGGGATTCCTGTTTAGGAATGCCTTTCTCTCCCATGGGAGGCCATGGAGAGGTTTTACTTCATCTTCCTCACATCTTGGCTTGAGGCCAAAGAAATCATGTGCAGCTACTACGTTATTCTTGTAGCAAGAGAATGTTGGAGTTGCCAGTGTTGCAGTGAGGGACTTCCATCATCACTCTTCCGGAGTTGTTCTATAGAGGAGAGGCCATATCTCTCTCTAGGATATCAAAAAAGGAGATCCCGAAGCTTCTATTGCATATTTTGGCATTGGGCCATATGTTTTCTCTCATGCCTAGCTTAGTCCCCTCTTCTTACAACGTTATATTCAGAGAGGGTTTGCTAAAGAAGTTCATTTTGTGCACTAGGGAGTGAAATATTCAGTGAGGGGATAAACCCCTTCATTTTGGAGATCATTGGAGGAGGTATCATGGTTTAATTCAACATCTACTTCCTTCTCCATTCTTGTATTATTATTGAGTTGCAGCAGCTACACTGCAACTCCAGCATTTTACTGATTTATGTATTTTAGCCAATCCCTTGGATGATTGATGTAATAATGTTTTCTGGGGTTGAGATCTTGCTCCCCCATATTTATTTGAGCTCTTATTACTATATCATGTTATATATATCAGCCTGCAGTCATTTTCCCTCATATATTGCGCAGTTATAGAATAGCTGGGCTTATGCAGCATTGTATTCTCTTGCTAATGTACATTTTCCTTGGAGGCTGATTTGCACTCACCTTGAGAGGTCTTTTCCTCAAGGATCTTGTATAATATTTGCTTCTCTACATTATGTATCATATTTTTACTCTTCTGTCATTATATGATGCATTCTTCACTGCTGTTCATATTGGAGTTTTCATGCTGCTGAAGATTCTCTCCATGAGCATTATTTTGGTATACTTGTTGTTGGGAGATCTGAATAGCCTGCTTAAGGTTATTTCTTTGGGCTTATATTCTGCAGGGAGTTTATATCAGATATATTCTAAGGAATATCAGCACTGTATTTCCTTATTTTCACATAAGCTTCCTTATGCAGCGTCCTCATGGACAGCTGTTGCAGAAATTCCTTGAAGGGAATTATTAGCTCTTGACAAGTTCTATTGGAAAAGTCTGCTAGAGGGCCAAGTAGCCTCTGGATCTCATCATTCCTTGTGAAGGTGATATATCCAGTAAATTCCCCTGCAGTCAATCTCTGAAATAGTTCAGTGTTGATTGTTAATACTCCTGGAGTGGGAAAATAGGAATATCTCAAGATATTCCCGACATTGAAGAAATTTCCCCATTTGGGATATTACAGTGGTATTAGAGCTTCGAACTTGGCTCAGCCCGTGGAGTTAAAATTTTATAGAAGAAGAGGCCAGAATGATGCAGAGGATAAGATTAATCTCATCAATTTTCAGATCCAGCAACAACCTCTCCAAGGAGGTTGAAGAGATAGAGGAAGGAGAAGATGAAGGACCATGCACTTCCTATTCTCACAGAGGAGCAGAGAAAAAGCATGGAGAACACTTGGAATTCGAATTCTAAGTGAGTATCTGCTGAATATGGATCAAACCCTAGAGTCTTCCAAGAGACTCTATCTTTTTCACACTTGTTCAGCAGAAAGAGGAAAGAACTTGGTGGTTTAGCCATGTGAGGTATGCAAGGGTTTCTACTCTTGATGATTTTTCTCAGATCTCGAGCAGAAGATTTGGCCAAGGAGGGAGGAGCCCTCACCACCAGAGGCACATGCCAGCGTTGTCACATTCATGGAGGAGTAGCCTCCACCTTCAACTGCTGAGGCAGCTAGCACACTTGAGGAAGAGACTCTTGCAGCAAGATTCTTCCAAATCTCTCCAAGGTATGCATGAGTTTGCATCTATTATGGAGGATTGTACATTATTGCATGCTGATTTTCTTGAGGAAGGAACTTTCTTTGTGCTATTCCATTTTGAGGAAAGAAACCCTCATCATCCTCATGCACTATTAATGAGCCATGCATCACATGTGAGGGTGGGGTTTTAAAATTTTGTTATGAAGGAGATTGCATTTCAATGTCCCATGAAATGCAAAGGGATAAATTTGTTTTGGGATAATGGTAGCTCTTGTGAAATAGGTACCAAGTGGCAGGATACTTACACCAAGGAGCAGAGCTTTATGGATGGAGTGTGCCCAGTGGAAATGTGGAGGATCCATAATCCACAGGTCCCAGGATCATTTCACAATTATTTATCCTGATGAAAAAAGAGGAGAGCATGGGTGCATCATGATGGGATGGCATTTCTCTCACCATTCATTATGTTCCCATTTCATATTGGGTATGGTGGAAGTATGAGGGAGCAGCAAACATTCTTGTTGATCAGATTTTGTTTGAAGTTACGGGAGCAAGAGGATTGCTCTTTGATCTTGGATTCCAAGCAACACCTTATTCATGGGAGGAGCTCTACATTTTTAGAAACATGATGGGAAAGGTATTTGGCAAGATTCATGTCAAAGAGGGGAGCTTTGAGTTGACAGTGGCCCTACTCC
Organism: Pinus albicaulis; assembly: GCA_034641835.2. Taxonomy (NCBI): domain Eukaryota; kingdom Viridiplantae; phylum Streptophyta; class Pinopsida; order Pinales; family Pinaceae; genus Pinus; species Pinus albicaulis. The sequence continues at coordinate 1,296,542,080 of CM076584.1, read as the reverse complement.
AAAGGCTAGCAACGCTGTCTCTTGAGATCTTGGATTACTTGTTGGAGTGTTCTCAAGCCACTTCACAAGTGATATACTTTGGAGTCATGTAGATGATGAGCATGAAGGATTAATAGAGGGAAGAATTCCTCACTACATTTTGACTCTCTTGGCTTGGTTGCACAAGCACAATAAGAGGGATCTACATGCAATGTTTATGGATTCTTCTTTCATGCATTCCCATGCGTATTCTTCATTGATGGAGGAGTCCACTTGGGAGGAATTTCTAATGGATGTATATCAGCATTTGGCTAGATGCATAGCCCAAGAGATGATGAGATGGTTGGCACAACCACTCCCCTACTATGTTGCATGTAAGGGGGACTTTTCTTTGGAGCCATTTCAGCGCAAAGGCTAAAGTACTTGATGATGGAGGTAAGTTTTTGTGACATGCTTTGTACTCTATTATCTTATGAGCATCATATCAGAACAAGAGGGATCCTTCCTTCTTGCACATTGTATTTTGTTGTATTTATGGTTCATTGCAGCAAAATGGTGACTATTTCAACAGTGGTTTATGAGGGAAAGCCACGTAGTTTTGCTGTGCACCTTTGGCACCAAATTTTGTTTCCATGATCACATCTTGTAGGATGAATGTGGCAGCAAACAAGTGGCTGAAAAGACACTTGTTACTTTCTATTTTGAGGCAGGCCAATGATGCCCTGCGTTGGTTCCATGCATGGAACTATATTTCACCTCCTTGATCTCATAAGTTTATGCTTCCATGTGTTGTTGGTGGAATGCTGTTTAGAAGAAGCACTGTTTGGAGGAGGGAAAATAACTTGAATATGCCCATTGGGAGGGTGATTCTCCCTATTTTTCATGTTGTATGTTTCAGGAGAAGCAATGGGCAACCCATGATTTCCAGGTTTCACCTCTTTCCTTCATGAGGGAGGAGTTGTTTGGAGAGTTCAAAATTTTTGGAGGAGGTACTTCATGGTTTTTATGTCTGATGGGCTCGCTTGGGTCTCTCATGAAGACCATTTCATTTCAGCTTTATATATCAGCATCAACCCCATATGTATCATGAGGAGGGAGAGACTCATTGGGTGGATGTGCCCTTTGGGAGAGAAGACCTCCATTCTCTGTAGCACATGCTCCAACAGGAGTATGAGAAATGATATGGTCACCATGTTCAGCCATGTATTTTTCCATGAGGTGGACCATATGATTTTTGGATGCCATATGATGATGAATTCCAACCCATCACATATGAGATGATTTGGGCCAGCTTGTTTTGTAGCGTTGGAGGAGAGATCCTTAGATATCTAGACTTCATTTTGCCTCTTGAAGGAAACACTATTGCAGCCCAAGTTCAGCTTTCACTCCACATTCATTATAAGTGGATAAGAGGACAGCATGAGGTAGGCTATGAAGTTTACCAAGTTCAGAGATTCAGCCCACCTATTTCTCATGAGCACAAGGTGGAGGAGTACTTTCAGGAGTTGCCTAGTTGGAGGGTGACTCATTTTTCTTGGTTGATTGCTTGAGGATGGAGGATTTACATGAGGCTATTTCAGATTCCATGCCTTGAGTAGAATACTTTTTGCAGTTCATCCTTGCTCTTGCTTGAGGACAAGCAAGTTTTGGGAGGGGAGGACTGTAATGTTCCAAATTTTGCAATAAAGTATTTGGAACATTAATTTTTCTTTTATTTTAATAGAAGGAATAAAATGGGTGAGGGAACCCATTGTAGCAACTTAATAAACACTCCTAAGGTGAAAAGGTCACTTAAGTGGCTTAAGATAGCAGCCCCAAGTGTGAAAAGGGCCAAAGGCAAGTGAGCTAGATCATGGTTGACCAAAGTCAACAATGTACCCTAAGAGGGAAAGCTTGCACAAGAAGATTGCATAGTTGGAGTGGAGGGAAATTCAAAATGGGAGAAACCTAATGTGAGTGGGGTCCATGGCAAGGAAGCATTCCTTGTATAAAAGATGAGGGAGAGCCATTGTTGGCGTTTCATCTTTGGAGAAAGAATTTGGAGGTTGAAGCTCTCTTCAACTTTGTGCTGCTTAGCACAAGAGGGATTCCTGTTTAGGAATTCCTTTCTCTCCCATGGGAGGCCATGGAGAGGTTGTACTTCATCTTCCTCACATCTTGGCTTGAGGCCAAAGCAGTCATGTGCAGCTATTGCATTATTCTTGCAGCAAGAGAACGCTGGAGTTGCTGGTGTTGCAGTGAGGGACATCCATCATCACTCTTCCGAAGTTGTTCTGTAGAGGAGAGTCCATATCTCTCTCTAGGAGATCAGCAAAAGAGATCTCAGAGCTTCTATTGTAGATTTTGGCATTGGGCCATATGTTTTCTCTCATGCCCAGTGCATTCCCCTCTTCTTACAGCGTTATATTCAGAGAGGGTTTGCCGGAGAAGTTCATTTTGTGCACTAGGGAGTGCAATCTTCAGTGAGGGTATTAGCCCCTTCATTTTGGAGATCATTGGAGGAGGTATCATGGTTTAATGTAGCATCTACTTCCTTCTCCATTCTTATATTATTATTGAGTTGTAGCAGCTACACTGCAACTCCGGCATTTTACTGATTTATGTATTTTAGCCAATCCCTTGGAGGATTGACGTAATAATGTTTTCTGGGGTTGAGATATTTCTCCCCCATCTTTATTTCAGCTCTTATTGCTATATCATCTTATATATATCAGCCTGCAGTTATTTTCCCTCATAGACTGTGCAGTTATAGAGTAGTTGGGCTTATGCAACATTGTATTCTCTTGTTTATGTACATTTTCCTTGGGGGCTGATTTGCACTCACCTTGAGAGGTCTTTTCCTCAAGGATCTTGTATAATATTTGTTGCTCTACATTATGTATCAGATTTTTACTCTTCCATCATTATATGATGCATTATTCACTGCTGTTCATATTGGAGTTTTCATGCTACTGAAGATTCTCTCCATGAGCATTATTTTGGTATACTTGTTGTTGGGAGATCTAAATAACCTACTTAAGGTTATTTATTTGGGCTTATATTCTACAGGGAGTTTATATCAAATATATTCTAAGGCATCTCAACACTGGATTGCCTTATTTTCACATAAGCTTCCTTATGCAGCGTCCTCATGGACAGCTGTTGTAGAAATTACTTGAAGGGAATTATTAGCTCTTGAAAAGTTCTATTGGCAGAGTCTACTAGAGGGCCATGTAGCCTCTGGATCTCATCATTCCTTGTGAAGGTGATATATCCAGTAAATGCCAATGCAGTCAATCTCTGAAATAGTTCAGTGTTGATTTTTAATACTCCCAGAGTGGGAAAATAGGAATATCTCAAGATATTCCCGGCATTACAGAAATTTCCCCATTTGGGATATTACAATACTACTAGAGCATAGAAAGAACTTTGAATAGGTTGAATTATGCCAGCCTTTAGCATTTATGCACTCATACATTCAATTTATCTCTTTTGGGCATAGGGATATCTATAAGGCCTGATGTTTGGAGGAACACTTATTGGAATCAAATGAATAGCATGATCATGATCATAAATAGGTGCGAGGAATTTGGGAGTCTTCAATACCTTGGAATGATTGTCCGAGACTTTTTGGATATCTTGACAAATAAATGATTTCAATGTTTGAAACTCTAGTGAGAATAATTGTGTAATTACGCCTCTTTGTTCTTTATTTAGAAGCTTTTTCATGCCATTAGAGTTGAGTATATTTCTTGGTTTCCCTGTAATACCCCTTAATTCATCTTCCTTTCCTTCCCAAAAAAATTTCAAGGAAAGTTTTTGAAAATTAAAAGTCATCGAACCCAAATATTGTAACCCTTGAACTCCTAGTACCACATCATCACCACACATTGGAATGGAAAGCGTTGGGCTATTAAATACATATTCCCCCATGGTTAGCTTGTTATTATGGAACTTTCTAGAGAAATTTATAGTTCCTCCATTTGCAACCATCACTTGAAAATCTGGTGTTGGATATAGGAAGAAATTCAATTCCTTAGCTATCTTACAATGAATAAAATTATGGGTACTTCCTGAAAGAATCAATTCTATTACCTTTTTCTTCTTGATATTCCCTTCTATCTTGAGAGTTTGAGGTGTGGTAATTCCTGCCAATGTATTAAAAGATATGGTCAGATTCATATATTCTTTCTCTAAGGTCGGTTCCTCGTGTATATCCTCTTCTTTTGAATTTTCTTGTTCCTTTTATTCCTCCTCTTCACATTCTATGTAAAATAATTTATTCTCAGCACATTTATGACCTTTAGTGTATTTTCTATAACATCTGTAACAAAGCCCTTTTTCTCTTTTTTCTTCCAACTTTTTTGGTGTCAACCTTGTAGGTTGCGGAAGGCTAGGAGTAGAAACACTTCCATCTTTATAGTTGTTAGTGGTAGGGTTCTTTGTCGCCATAATTTTTATTTCAATTTTTTTTTCCAACCTGAATGCCTTCTCAAGTGTATCAGGTTCCCAAAGGAGAACCTCATGTTCTATGTTATCCTTTAAATTCCGTATGAAGACATCAATCCTATGTTCCTCTAGAATATTATTTACCCCTATATTCAATTTTTGGAAGTCCTCAACGTGCTCCATCATTGAACCCTTTTGTTTGAGATTTACCAATTGGCTAAAGAAGGTGTTGCTCTTTGTATCCTCATAATGTGATATCATTTCCTTCATAAAAATTGACCAAGCAACAAGTGGTTTACCAGAAAAAATCCATCGATACAATACAAATTGATTTTTTTCTAAATATAAAGTTGCAATGCATACCTTTTGTGTGTGTTGCACATTATGGACATCAAATTATTTCTCCATTCGTGGCATCCATTTTATTGGATTCTTGCCATCAAAATTCCTCATATCGATCTTTGGAATATGGCAAGTCTTAAATCCAAAATTAGATTCTATGAAATCATGATTAAAATTTCGGTTGTTCTCATCATGAGTTTCATCTAACACCTTTTCACCATTAGGAATACTTTCTTGTAGAAACTTTTTCAAACATTCCTTCAAGCCTTCCATGTCTTCTTTTAGACCATTATTCATGTCTTCCATGTTTCCTTTAAGTTTTTCTTCTATACCATTGATATTAGCTTCCATTCCATTCTTCAAACAATCCATCTTAGCTTCCACGCCATTCTTCAAACCATCCATCTTATCTTCCACGCCTTTCTTCAAATTATCCATATTAGCTTCCATTTCATTTTTGGTTACTTTTTGCGAGAGTGAAATTTTTTGCATCTGGTCTCGTAATTTTGATATATCATGTTGAAATTATTCCTCTTCATGTGTCACAGTAGAGCTTTGTGAGGGCCTAATGGGAGTGGAATTATTTTTTGGAGGCATTATATAACCCAATACTTTCTCTTGATTTTGAGGAACTCGATATTGAACTTGATGTATCTCTGTGATTTCGGATACCCAAGATTTGAACTTCAGTCCTATAGTAGCCATTTGAGTCTTCTTTTCAATTCCATGGGTCAGACCTAATTTTGATTCTTCAAGAAAAATTTACGCTTTATATCCCACAGTGGCCTAATTATGGATTGGTTCAGTAGATAAAACTTGTACGGAGTGCCACGTGTCAATTTTTTGACCTTTGGCTCTGAAGTTGATACAAAAAATACTAAAGTTTGTGCACTTTCAACCACATTTTACATGATTCAAATATGATGCATGAAACGAAAGTTATGATGATTTTCCCACGATCACCTGTTTGAGATGAAATTCTGGAGCCTGCAAAAACCCTAAATTCCACAGATCATATCTCCAAAAATGTTATGAACCAGGGTCCAAAATATTCACATGAAGTTCATCAATATTTCGTCTCCACGTGGTAGAAATTACAACTTTTGAAGCCTCGTAGAAAAAACATTATAGATAACATGCCAAGATGACCTGTTTGAAGAAGCGAAACCCTAGAATCCCAAGATTTTATACCAAATGTTATGCAACCAGCTCAAAAAAATAGAAGAAACGATAGATCAACGACTTAGGAATCAACCTATTCAAAGGGGAAACCTCATTTACATTACATAAATGATTTTTTTTTGGATGATTCACATTATAACAACCTACTCTATATACATAGGAGTCTAAGGGGTCCCAATAAAATCAGAGCCTACATAACAATAATAATGTAAGGGCCCAAAAATAACAATAGTCGGCTTCTATGGGGCAGCATAATAACAATATGGGGACTACATGGGAACAAAAATAACAATAAGAGGGCTACAATAACAATAACGATAAGTGGTTACACTAGTATTCTAGGGACCTACATTAAGCAAAAATTAAAATCCCCCTTAGTTTTAGTTAGTTAGCCCAAAATTGGATTTTCTTGGTTTAAGATTTATTTGAAGTCAATAATAGAGTTGAATATGGATAGATGAGCCAAATATGTTAGAACTAATGAAATCATAACAAACCCAGTGAAGTGTGCTTTCACTCCTAGAAATTAGGGTCTAATCCCTCCTTAAAAGTGCACATATTCATAGAAAATAGGAATTTACCAATGGTAGTTTATCAGCTCATGGTTTTGGTCACCCATGTTATTACATATTATGCATATAACTCTAAACTCTAGAAATACAACTAGTCTCCAAAAATAGGACTAATGTCTAATGGATATGGTGAACTCCAACAATAGGAAGGTTACTTAAGAAAAATTATGAATTTTTCAAGGAGGAGGATAAGGATATGGATAAAGTTAACACATAATGTCATTCCAATGTAGTATGATTCCATGACATTACCTAATCACTACATACTCATTATCATGTATCATATTACATGGAAAAACCTACTAAAAATAGAAACTACTATAATTAACAACCCTCCTAAATGGTAGGAAATGTGTATATACCCAACCCCCCCCTCCTTCCCCCCCAAAATTTAAAAAAAAAAAAATCATTACTAGGATGTGCACAAAAGTAAGTCCCAATAATTTTCAACCATGTTAGGTTCTCATGAAAAAAACAACTATGTGAGTCTTGTTAATTTTTGACCATGCTATGTACTAATGTACAAAACAACTCATGTAAAACAAAATATGATAATGGTGAGGATAACAAGGAACCCACACACGCCCCCCCCCCCCTTTTCAAAATATAATGCATATAATTTCTACAATGCAATTGTTATGATAAAGGATGGCATTGTTCAACAACAATGTCGTCATGGGTCTATCCTTATATATTTCTAGTCCCATCATGTGAGAATATCTTAGCTTGTAATTTATTGCAATAGAAATGATTGGACATGGAGTACCAAAAAACTAAGTTATAATTCTTTGTATCTTTGTAGTATCACCCAGTAGTTTACTAGCTGCCTGTAAAGTATGAATTTCCCTATATGGCTTGTGACATAGATATGAAATGGGATGCTCATGGAATTCTAAATTATATTCTGAATTTTGATTAGAAATATGATTTGAATAATGTGTAAAAAGTATCGAAGATTTACCTTAAGAAGAGGTAAAAAAGCTATAATATGTTTCTCCTCGAGTGGATGCATGGGGGCTTCCTCAAACTTATCATTTGATATTTATCTCTTTGTTCATGCATGTGGGTTAGAAGAGAAACATATGTTTATTTATAAATGAAATGAGAGAAGGAATAAAACTTGGAATGGTGGTCCACCTCACCAATTACGACTCTAGAACCATCTCTCAGCTTGGAAATTATCACCAAATCCAGAGTGAATTCAACTCAATTTCTTGTACTCAATTAGTTAATTTGGTAGATATAGATGAGATACATGGAGATATCTTAAACATTCAATAAATTTTGAGATATTCCATAATTTTTTTCCAATCTCCCTTCTCTATACACTCTTATAGAATCTTTGTCTCCTAACAAAATAGAAAGTCTAGAGAAAGGTACCAAGAAAGAAAAATAATTTTTGACGTATTCATTGGATTATAGGGACCTAAGCTTAAGGTCTATCTATCAAATTATGAAGCAATAGAAGTCAAAATATTACCCTTACCTTAATCCTCTAGTGGAATGTGTCCATACTTCTTGACATTATTTGGTTTGTAATCTACAACGTTGTTTTGGTTAAGCACCCTTTCCATAATTTCAATGGTACTCAACATACAAGTACTCTTTGGATGAAATCATCTGTTACAATATATGGATTGTATTATCTCCTACTAAAACTTTCCTCCTTTGGGGTTCAAAGTATCCTTAGTGTATGCAATGCTTTCTCCATATATGTGATAATTATCCCTTGATTTATGCTTGTTCTTCTTGCTACCATCTTGTTGAGATTCAATAAGATAATGAGCTTAGTGAAAAGTAAGCACCTTCACTAAGTGGGCCCCGCAGGATATTTTTAGGTGTATGTCTATTTTTAGACATGGTGAGCATATTCTATAAGTTGCAGGATGTTATTTGTAGATGGTTGGTCAAATGTGAAAAATCGATGAAATTATATTTTTAGAATATTGGGCAAAGTATATTTATAGATCGTCGATCTAAAAATAGATGCATTTCGATTATTATTAGCTCATAATAATAATCTGACAATAAACATCAACTTATTCTCTTGGAGCACTTTATTTCAGTGAACAGATTTGGAAAATCAGTGGGCTGAAGGAATTACGCAATTCCTAGGGTTATTGGTGGCTCATGCATGAAGGACTCAGTTAGAACTGAAGTGGAAAAGTTATGACAGAGTTGGAAGAGTAGTTTATGGAGTTGTTATTTAGTTTAACTCAGTTAAGTGAGTTAAACTCAGTTGAGATAGTTGTATCTAGTCTAACTGAAATATACACTAGTGAGAGTTAAGTGAATTAATTATTTAATTAATTCACAACTAATAACTCACTGAAAATTGAACAGAAACAACAGTTAACTATAGTGCATGGCAGTTCCAGTGGAGACCCAGTGGAGAGATAGGTGAAAGGGTAAGATGGACTATTCGTTGTGACTATAGTGATGCATTCAATGCATCTGACACACATTGGAGTTGCCAATGTATTTCGTAGTCAAGGCAAGGCCAATTCAAATTCATTCAGGGGTATTCTTCAGCAGGTATTGCGCAGTGGAGGCAGGATGTCAGGAGGCAAGAAATTGGTGCATGGAAGTGAAAATTTCTACATGATAGTGTGTAATGATTGTTGATTGTACTGAGAGCTTGATTTACTGAGCTTTGTATGAGATTATTTCATGATTCCATTGATATACATAATATATTATAGTTATGTTTTTTAGCTTTAAGCTTTCCCATTAAACAACTGTGTTATGTGAAATTGAATTTATTCACATGTGTTTGCAATTGAGTTTTAAATTTCCGCAAGTTTAACAGTGGAAGGATTATGTATTTTGCAAGAAGATAAATATTGTGAGATTAGGAGATTCCGGTATACATCAGTATTAATAAATTTCTACATGGTATAGGAGCAGTATGGATCACTGGAGATTGCAATTGTGAATAATTGCAGAGTTTTGTGTTGGTGGAAAAATCGAATTTGCTGCAGAAATTTCTTGGTGCGACAATTGAGTATTCATTGAAATGCCTTTCAATGGGTTGTGATTGGAGTATGCCTTCGAGGGTAGCCTAAATTAAATAGCCTGGAAGGATAGGATGGAGGTGTTTCTTGAAGATAATGGACTGAAGGAGTTGATCGATAGCGATGTTCCTAAGCTGGCTTCTAGCGATGCTGCAGGACTTGACGCATGGAAAAAGAAGGTAGCAAAGACAATAAGAATTATATTGGAAGGTGTGAAGGACCATATCGTGTCTAGCCTTCATGGGAAAGCCACTCCATTCGCAATGTGGAAGGCTTTGATAGATATTTTCCAAAGAAGTAGCGACCAGAGGAAGTTGGCGCTGAAAGATAAGCTCAAAAAAATAAAAATGGATAAGGGCGACAGTATTCCAAAATATCTCATGAAGTTTGTCCACTATAGGTATGAAATGGGAAGTGTGGGGATTACTGTTGATGATGATAACTTGGTGAGCTTGGCTCTCCTTGGGCTTCCGAAGAGTTGGCATAGATACGAAGACTCTGTCAATGGACGGGAGAAACTGTCGGGTTGGGAGCGACTTTGGTCGGATCTTGTGCAGGAGGAGATAAGGCGAATTACCAAGGATGGCTCTTCATCGAAGAATGATGATGAAGAGAATTTCGCTTTGGCTGCCAAGGAAAGGAAAGGGAAGGGGAAGAAATCCCATCCAAAATCCGAAGCTAAAGGTAAGAAACTGGATTTGTCCAAAGTGAAGTGTTTTCACTGTCACGAACATGGGCATCTCGCCACTAACTGCCCACAGAAAAAGAAGAAAAAGAAGGTTGTTGGAGTTGCAACTGGAGAGGCCTTAGCCTTGCAATTTGAACTTGATTTCTCTTTGATCACATGCATGGTTTCAAGCTCAATGGGATCGGAGTGGTATCTTGATAGTGGTGCATCTTTCCATATGACGGGAGACAAGGAGTTGTTTAGTGACTTGGAGGAGAAGGATCTCCAAATGCATATAAAGATGGGAGATGATGGTAGATACAGTGCGACCAGAATTGGAACCATTACCTTTGAGAGGGAGTCAGTTAAACCATTTCTGTTGAAAGATGTTATGCATGTTCCAGGTCTGAAGAAGAACTTGCTCTCGGTCACAATGTTGGAAGACAGAGGTTATGACATTGTTTTCAGCAAGGGAAAATCCTTCCTGCAACATAAAAAAATGGATCAAACCAAGAAGATAGGGATTTGAGTTAAGAATCTATACAAGTTGGAGGTATATGGTTGCGCTACAATGATGGGCAAAGCAGAAGAAGTGGTGAGCCGGGATGAGGGCGAATTATGGCACAGGAGATTGGGCCATCTTCACCATGGCACCTTGAAGATTTGGCAACATATTTCTACTGGACTTCCCAAGGGTACACTTGCGCAGTCAGATCAGTGCAAGGGATGTACTATGGGTAAATTTGTGAAGACAACCTTTCATGAGAATCGTGCTTCGGTGATCTTGGAGAGAATTCACACAGAAGTGTGTGGACCTTTCTTGATTGCTTCAATAGAAAAACACAGGTATTATGTTATATTTTTTATGACTATTCTCGTAGATGTTGGATCTTCTTCATGAAAAAGAAGAGCGAAACATTCTCAAAGTTATGTGAGTTTAAAGCATTGGTAGAGAAGGAATTAGAGAAGCAAGTGAAGGCTCTACAGAGCGATAATGGTGGTGAATATATCTCAAATGAATTCAAATACTTATATAGCAAAGAAGGAATTCAAAGAAAACTCATAGCGCCTCATAACCCACAGCAGAATGGGGTCGCGGAGAGGAAGAATAGAGAAATCGTGGGTGCTTCACGAGCTATGTTGCATGACTAGGGCCTACCGATTCACTTGTGGGTGGAAGCATTCAACACTACGGTTTATGTGCAAAATCATTGTCCTCATAGAGTACTTGGCATACACTTGAAGAAGCTTTTACTCGTAAGAAGCCTGATATTTCTCATTTGAAATTTTTTGGCTCATATGTTTACGTTCATGTGACAAAGGACGCCAGGAAGAAGCTAGAGCCGACTGCAGAAGTTGGGATATTTGTGGGTTACACAGAAATACCCCATAATTATCGTGTGTATTTTCCAAATAGTCGAATGATTGTGGTGCGATGGGATATAAAATTCAATGAGGTGAAATCCATGAAGTTGTTTCTTGAGAGGGAGCTACACTTGCATGCAAAGGAGGAACTTCTTGTTCCCAAAGATGAGCCTCTAGATGTGGATCAGCCACAGGAGGAGATTAATGGATTAGAGGAGTCCACTCATGTAGAACCAAACATCAGAACAGGCAGAAGGCGTACCACAAAATCTGAGAGACTGAAGCTTGATGCGGCAGAGAATGTAGGAGTCCCTACATCACAATGCAGAAAGAGAAAATCACCTGACTGATTTACTAGATACATGGCTCTTATGAGAAAGTGTGTTGTGACATAGCCATCTTCTTTTGAAGAAGCAGCGCAGGAGCCCACATGGGTAGATTCCATGGTGGAGGAGTATGACTCCATTTTCAGAAACAGTGCTTGGGAGATTGTTCCAAGGCCAATGGGTAAATCAGTGGTATATTCGAAATGGATCTACAACATAAAGCAAGATGCTGATGGGAGCATCGAGAAGTATAAGGCAAGATTTGTTGCCCGGGGCTTCTCACAGATTGAGGGGATTGATTATGAAGAAAACTTTGCACCTGTCGCATGATATTCTTCCATAAGGACCATCCTTTCTCTCTCAGCACAGATGGGTTGTCACATTCATCAGATGGATGTGAAGACTGTGTTCCTTAATGGGATCATTGAGGAAGAGGTGTACATTGAGTGCCAGAAGGATTTGAGATCTTCGGCAGTGAGTCGCATGTGTGAAAACTCAAAAGAGCGTTGTATGGGCTAAAGCAAGAACCACGTGCTTGGTACACACGGATCGACATCTATTTCATTGGACTTGGCTTCACCAAGAGTGAGGCGGATGCAAACCTGTACCAAATTGTGGTGGAGGGTAAGATTTTAATCATTGCTATTTATGTTGAGGATTTAATACTAACAGGTGATGAGCAGTTGATACACTCATGCAAGGTAGATCTTGAAAAGGAGTTCGAGATGAAGGATTTAGGCCTCCTTCATTATTTCCTTGGATTGGAAATATGGCAGCAAGAAGGTGAACTATTTGTGTCTCAAGGCAAGTATGCTCGGGAGATACTTGGTAATTTTCACATGGAGGACTGCAAGCCCATGGATACTCCTCTTCTAGGAAATTGGAGGAAAGAGGATGCTACATCGGCAGAGGTAGTGGATGCCATTTTTTATCGACATTTGGTGGGTTCGCTCATGTATTTAGTTAATACAATACCATACATATTGTATGCGGTGAACCAGCTTTCACAAGTGATGGTTAAGCCTACCAATATCTTTTGGAAGGCATGCAAGCATGTCCTGAGGTATCTCAGGGGCACATATGAGTATGGCTTATGGTACAGACAGACGAATGAGGTTAAGTTGCATGGCTTCACGGATACAGATTGGGCAGGCAACCCAACGGACAGAAAGATCACATCAGGAGGGGTTTTCAGTATCGGATCTACAATAGTTTCTTGGTACAGTAGGAAACAAAGATCCGTGGCACTCAGTTCGGTGGAAGCAGAATACATGGCAGCAAGTCAAGTTGCATGTGAGGCTATCTGGATGAGGAAGATCCTGGTTGGTTTGTTCGGTTCACATTTAGATCCTACATTGATACATTGTGATAATCAGAGTTGCATTAAACTATCAATTAATCATGTGTTTCATAATATATCTAAACATATTGATATCCGGTATCATCATATTAGAGATTGTGTGCAGCGGAAGATCATGTTGCTTCAGTGCATTCCTACGGAAGATTAGGATGTAGACATTTTGACGAAGGCGCTCGGTAGGAGAAAATTCGAATACCATAGAGGCAGGTTTGGGGTGAAGGATAATCCTATCTTGTTAAGAGGGAGTGTTGAGATTCAACAAGATGATGAGCTTAGTGAAAAGTAAGCACCTTCACTAAGTGGGGCCCGCATGCTATTTTTAGGTGCATGTCTATTTTTAGACATGGTGAGCATATTCTATAAGTTGCAGGATGTTATTTGTAGATGGTTGGTCAAATTTGAAAAATAGATGAAATTATATTTTTAGAATATTAGGCGAAGTCTATTTATAGATCGTCGATCTAAAAATAGATGCATGTCGATTATTATTAGCTCTTAGTAATAATCTGACAATAAACATCAACTTATTCTCTTAGAACACTTTATTTCAGTGAACAGATTTGGAAAATCAATGGGCTGAAGGAATTACGCAATTCCTAGAGTTATTGGTGGCTCATGCATGAAGGACTCAGTTAGAACTGAAGTGGCAAAGTTCTGACAAAGTTGGAAGAGTAGTTTATGGAGTTGTTATTTAGTTTAACTCAGTTAAGTGAGTTAAACTCAGTTGAGCTAGTTGTATCTATTCTAACTGAAAGATACACTAGTGAGAGTTAAGTGAATTAATTAGTTGATTAATTCACAACTAATAACTCACTAACAACTGAACAAAAACAACAGTTAACTACAGTGCATGTCAGTTGTAGTGGAGACCCAATGGAGAGATAAGTGAAAGGGTAAGATGGACTATCTGTTGTGACTATAGTGATGCATTCAATGCATCTGACATACATTGGAGTCTCCAATGAGGATTGCGCAGTCAAGGAAAGGACAATTCGAATTCATTCAGGGGTCTTCTTCAGCACGTATTGCGCAGTGGAGGCAGGCTATCAGGAGGCAAGAAATTGGTGCATGGAAGTGCAAATTTCTGCATGACAATGTGTAATGATTGTTGATTGTACTGAGAGCTTGATGTACTAAGATTTGTATGATATTATTACATGATTCCATTGATATAAATAATATATGATAGTTGGGGTTTTTAGAATTAATCTTTCCCGTTAAACAACTGTGTTATGTGCCATTGAATTTATTCACGTGTGTTTGCAATTGAGTTTTAAATTTCTGCAAGTTTAACAGTGGAAGGATTCTGTATTTTGCAAGAAGATAAATATTGTGAGATCAGGAGAGTCCAATAATACATCAGTATTAATAAATTTCTACGCATATTTCACTACAAGTGCATGGGGGTTTGGGTTTTTAAGACTCCCCTTCTAAATGATATTTTTTTTATCATGAATGAGTGAATCTATGAATTCATCCATAGAGGGCATATTCCAAGTTTTTTCCATAGAAAGCCTCATCATGTGGAAGGAAGAAATAAACATAGAATAATCAAGTCTTAGCTTTTAAAGAACTCAGAGGATAAAATAATGCTCCTTTCTACCAATGCTACATGTTTTAACATATTGGATAAAAGTATTGAAATTAGGAAACAAGTCATGTTTGTCTCAAAGTTTCTTGGGCTCAAGGATATGAGATCATCCTCCAATTTTTGTCCTCTTAATTTGTCCTGTTTCCCAAATATTTCCTCCACCAACTTAGTCCATACATTATTTGGATTTGAGAAACCCTAAACATGAAAGAGAAAATTTGGATAAATGGAAAAGAATTAAGGCCCATATGATTCATCCATCCTATTGAAGTATTTTTCATTATCTATAGCTAAATTGGATGCTATTTCAATATCCATGGTGATTCTATAAATTCCCTTACATCATAGTAGAAGAATTATCTTAGGATTTCACTCAATCTAGTTCAATGGAGTAAAAATCATAGTAATGGGTTGATCCATCCTCTTTGGGATGTTCAATCCTATTTAACCTACAATAATATATATTTGTTTCCACGATCTTTTCCTATACTCGGATACCATGTTAATATTTTAGTTTTTTATGTCATAAAATCTCCGATACCATGTTATATTTTTTAATATCTAATATATTAAAATATATAATACCATGTAGGATTTTTAGCACAAGTACACGATCTAATTGTGATAAAAAACGACTATGGTGGTTGCAAGACAAAAAGAGTGAAGAAAGAATAAACTATTATTTTTTAGACTAAGAGACTGGAACAACAATTCAAATTATCATGTATTACATTGCTTGACTTGAGTACAAATAAATAACACTCTATTTAGAGTTGAAACATGTGCAATAGGCCGGGATTCCTTAGTGCATGCACATGTAATAAAAACTAAACTCCCCCTTGGTTTCAATTAACTAGCTAAAAAATGGACTCACATTTTCTAAAATGGAGTTGGAGTCAATAATGTAGTTTACTAAGGATAGGATGAGCCAAAAATAAATGATAATTAAAGTAAATCATAAAAATCCAAGTGAAGTGCTCTTTTAGTCCTATAAAGTAGGGTATAACCCCTCAAAAGCATGCTTATTCCTAGAAAATAGGAATTTATCAATAGTGATTTATGAGCTTGTGGTTTTGAAACCCATGATATTTTTCCAGGATATTACATATTATGCATGTAACTTCAAAGTCTAGAAATAAAAATAGTCTCCAAAATAGGACTAAATTCTAATGGATAAGGTGAACTCCAAGAATAGGAAGGTTGCTTAAGGATAATTGTGCACTTGTCTAGGAGTAGGATAAGGGTAAGGATAATGTTGTTTGATAAGGCTAATGGAAAAGGAAATGGATAAATCTATAGATAACGTCGATGTATAAGGCCATGCTAGTGCACTATCATATGCCACATCATTATCTAATCACTCCACAGTTGTGAGACCCCCTTCTTGGGGTCTCAAGTTTGTATAAAGATCTACTAAGGAAGAAAAAAAATAAAATTATTGTAACTACTACATATTTTTTTCTATTCATTCCATGGTATATATATTTTTAATTTTAATATTTAACAACATATGAAATTCAAATAATTTAAAAATAATAATTAACAAGAAAACACTTGTTTATAGGGACTCAGTTGTAGTGCTACTCTTAGGACCACCCAACTAAATATTCCACCCTGCCAACTAGGAACCTATCTAGCTTCCTAGCCCAAGGAACCTCCATAGGTTTCATATCTCTCAAACCCCAAGTCCAAACCACTACAGTAGTGTGTCTAAGTATTTTTTCCAACATCCTTCCAACTCCAAACCCCAATCCCTATCCAATTTATCATTGTCTAAGTTTCCTCCCCTGTCTCTCAACTCTCATCTCCCTTACTTCTCCATAAAAGACAAAATAAAATTAATACCCCCTCTCCTCCTCATTCCAATCCCCCTTATTCATATTATTCAAATCTCCCTCTTAACACCATCCATGAGCCACACCCCCCCTTATCACTCTACCTACCCCTTTTTCCTTTAATTAATATTTTGGGTAGTCGATTCACCCAACCACAAATCATTAATGAATTAAAATAATAATATCCTTTTAATGTTATTCAAACTTGTGGATTCATAGGAATAATATTAACTTAAATATTTAAAAAATCATGTTAAAATATAATTTATTAATTATAAGTTAGCATTAATAGTTAATTAATCATTAATCAATCTTAACCATTACTTAATCATCTACCTATTATTGAAGAACAGTAGACTTGTTTTTGACAGATTTTGATAGCATTGAATGAACAACTGACTTTTAAATTTTGTAATTATTGTAATTATGATAACTATAAGACTTTGATGTACACCCCAATGGGGAATTTTTGATGAATTATATGAATGTGACCATAGTCACAAAAATGCATATGCAATGCATCTACAGCATGCAATTTTCAAAAATAATGAAAATTATGATTTTCCTTGTGAAAAAAAACCATTACTTAATCATCTAGCATAATAGACTATAGAATACTAGTGTAATAGTGAAATTTTTGGGTATGTAGCTAACATATGCATATATTGTATGTTTACTAATAATGCTGACAAGATCTATCACATTAAGAAACATCATAGTGAGTAGGTTAACAACCTGATGTAGCATAATAAGGTAAGGGAGTGGACATTACAAACAACACTCCATAAAATTCGTCCTGAATTTGGAGTCAACACGATACAACAATTAAGGAGTAAAATGATAATCATACATAATTAAACAATGAGAAAGGTGTAGTAATTGAAGCTAAGAATAAGAGAAAATCACCTCCCATCTAGAGTTCAAGTTAACATATATCCTCCTAGCCTCCCTAACCTACTTCCAATCACATCTTGTTCATACTTTGTTGCAATATACTATGGCATCAGTTATATCAATCTAACCATTGGTAGAACCAACATGGTGGAAATGGTGACTATATCAACCTAAACTCCCCAACAAGAAAGTACTTTCCATCATCAAATGTCTAGGAGATTGTTTCCATCATAGACCTCCCACAACTCCAGGTTTGGAGGTTATATGGTGGGAAGTTCTTCCACCTTCCTCAAAGAATTAGGGTCAACACCCTAACATAGATCACACTATGGAATTCAAACTAGATGCTTGTCATCAAATTATTCTGTCGGGAAGCCATGTTACCTACAATTTCCACCTTACCCAATGTAATAAACATGCATATAAATTAATACATAATAGAGTAGAACAATGTACATCATACCATTACTCATTCAATGTCTTGGAATTTGGAAGTCACTCACTTGGATTTCTATCTATTTCACCTCCTTCCATCATGTAGTTTAATTCTCATCCAAGATTTTAACAACAACAATATATATATATATATATATATATATATATATATATATATATATATATATATATATATATATATATATATATATATATATATATATATATATATATATATATATATATATGTATATGTATAATTCCAATAATCATATATTAGACCTAGTATCCACACACCAAATTTTCTCAATTAACATCAACATATTGAAAGTAAATTATACATCAGATAAATCATACATATGTTATTTTAAATTAAAAAAAATTATTGCATGGATTTTTTTATATGAATAAGTCCATCTATCCAATTTGAAATGAAACAATATTACACAATAGTCATCATGATCTGATATGCCTATGATACCAACATTATCCAAGATTTTCTCTTCAGCTGATGTTAGAAAAATTACATGAAAGAGTATGTAAAAACCATATGAGCAAATACTTAGAAGAAGCAACATAAAGATGGCCATAATGACAATGCACACAAAAATTTGATAACAGAGTCCGTCCTGTGTGGACTACGTCTCTGGGCCTTGCTTCAACAATGGGGAGGAAGCTTCATTCATTTCAGCAAAAATGAAAATGGGTACATGGTAAAATACATCATTATACATCCAATCTCGAGGATGACCATAAAATGAGCTACTCAAATGTAAAAAGAGACTGAACTAGTGAAATTGTGGCAAAATTTCGGTTAAATGAGTATAAACTCAACTATATTCCTCCTTTGTCAAATCTAGACCCCCAAGAGAATCTAAATATTCCATGACAAATTCTATTGAAGGAATATTCTAAGAATATTCCTCCTATGGAATTGTGCCATCAAGGTTCTGCTTTGTGTAGGGTTCCACTACGTCTGAGTTCTACCCCTCTGGTTCCAATTTTTCGTTATTCTCTGTGATTCCTCCATTGGTCGACTGGAAATTGAGAAATTTTTAAATACTTTTGAGTCAATGGTCATTCCAAAGACCCACCCCGATGTCAGATTAGCTAGAAGGTGACATGTTTAAAAGGTTTGGTCGAAATTTGATCATGGGTTCAAACCCCGCGACCCAATGGTTTTGTTTGTTTTTATATACAATATATATACTATAACAACCGATCTGTCAATATTTTATTACCAAAAAAAAAACCATCGTTGGGATTGTGTATAACATTTGCATTGGTTGGTTTGGCAATCGATTGGCAGGGTCACCCAACTTGGCATTAGCTAATAATTTAACATATATTAAAATTATTTCCTCTTTATAATGAGACCACCATCATATCATTTTCCCGTTTGATGAATTAAATTGGTCCGCTAATTGTAAATCTAATGATATTTGACCACCAATGATTGGTCTAATAATGTTAAACATATACCATCGTTATAATTTATGAAACTGTCAAATATAACATTCACTAAATTTGGATGGTTGGGGGCCTATTTGGTTGCCATTTGGGTGCCACATGGCACCATTGAATTGGGCCATGTGGCCCCATACCATTAGGCCACAAATTATTTCCAATTTTTTTGGGATTCCACCCGATTTGGCAGTTCTACCAATGTAGAGGCTCGCTAAATTTATTTGGAGGTTCGCTAATTTTAGTCCTCTACCGCAAAAAAATTTCAGACCACAAAATTTAGCCCTAGTCTAATTTTTTTTGGCTACCTGCTAAACCCTTCCCTTTTGTTAAGTTTGACCAGAACTTTGACTAGACATAACTTTCATATACAAGCTTGGATTGAGGTGGCGTTTATACCATTGGATTCCTTGTGAAGATACTTTTAATATGATCTTGGTTTTGGTGTGATCCAAGGACTTTGATTTTTGGGCCATTAGCGATCCTCCTGGATCATTCCTCCCCACTGAATGACTTTTGGTCCTCCAAAACTATACATAATACTACACTCTTAATTTGTATGACAAATGTCTCTAAAAGTCCACCTTCCCCTTCCTTCACCTTTGTACTTCAGAACTAGGAATGATGAAGCCGACACCTATATCCATATGCAAATCTGTAGCTACCAATACATGTCCAA
Source organism: Pinus albicaulis (assembly GCA_034641835.2). Taxonomy (NCBI): domain Eukaryota; kingdom Viridiplantae; phylum Streptophyta; class Pinopsida; order Pinales; family Pinaceae; genus Pinus; species Pinus albicaulis. The sequence goes on along the minus strand of CM076584.1, from coordinate 1,296,521,947 downwards.
GTTGAAATATTACAAATAAGGCCATGCTTTCCAAGAGTTTATAGAACTCTCATGGTCAAGTTTTAAATCAGAGCCCATATCCCATGCTATCCAACTAAAGGGAAAAATATCACCATTTTTCATACTTTTTCCCAAAAAAAAGAAATATGTGACTCACAATGATGGCCATGTTAAACTACTTAAAAAGGCTACCCATCTCTTACATAGCCAGGCGAGTGGGATTCATTTTTGTAGCTAGCTTCCTTGTTAAACTTCTTCATTGGTTGGTTCCTTCACAGGTGCTTTCACCTACTCTCATTCCTTCTTTGGGCATAGCTCTAGAAGGAGCTTCCAACATGTGGATTTTTTATTTCCACCCTTGTTGCAATGGTTGCAATGGTTTTTCTTCCTCCATAATTTCTTGAACTTATTTTGTGTCTCCTTCCTAGACGACATATCCTTCCTTAGAAAGTTGTTTTTGGTGCGACTTTGGCAAGGAGAACTTGACTTAGTTATTCCTTTGGAGTGCTCACTATCATTTGAAAGTTGTGATGTGCTCTCAAAATCCTAAAATGTCTTAGATTTGTTTCTTGAATACTCTTATATTGTTATTTCTAACATATCCAAATCCTGAATATCGTGGTAGTTCCACCACCTGGATGGATTCACATTTCCCTGGCCATTAACTCCTATGTCCTTGCCTTCATGCCCCATTTTATTCATTATCTTTGAAACAATACATGTAGTGTGTTTTTCAAAAGCACCAAAATCATCATCATAATGAGAACATGAAACTGAAGAATTACTGACATTGTTTACCTTAGTTGTCGATTCTAAAGTAGGTGATGATGGCTTCGCTAAGAATTCATAAAAAAATCATATTTTCCAAGGACTCTTCCATGAATCGTACATGATTTTTCAATAATTGTTTCTCCTCTTCTGCTTATTGTAGAAATCTCCTCAATTCAACATTCTCTGCTTGAATTCTTTGGTGATGGCGATTTGAATGATGAGAAGAAGAACATTCACTTGAAGCATCATCCTTTTCTCTCTCTTTATTATTCTTTTCCTTCCTTTCCATTCTCTTCTCATAGTATGCAAACAATTTATCTACCATGTCTGTCATCCTATAGAAATATTGATGAAAAAAAATTGATTTTTCATTTTTTTTCTTCGTGTTGCGCGTCCAATCTCTAGTTTTCATCCGCACTCGTAGTTCACATCAGAAGTAAGACCAATATGATACCAAACTTGATCTAGTATAACTATAATACAGGCATTATCTAAGCTATTTTCTTCATTTGATGTTAGTATAATTGTATGAAAGAGCATGTAAAAACCATATGTGCAAATACTTAAAGGATAAGCAACATAAAGGATGCCATAAAAAAAATTCACACAAAGTTTGATAACAGAGTTCGTCTAACATGTATTATGTCTCTAGAACTTGCTTAAATAGTAGGGAGATCACTTCATTCATCTCAGCAAAAATGAAAAAGAGTACATGGAAAAATAAATCAGTATACCTCCAATCCTGAGGATGACCTAAAAATGGGTTGCTCAAATGAAAAAACAAATTGCACATGTGAAATCGTGGTGAAATTCTGGTAAAAATGAGTATAAACTCTACTATATTCTACCTCTATCAACTTTGGAACCCCAGAGAATCTAAAAATTCCACAACATATTCTGCTATAGAAATATTACCCTAGAATATCCTTCCTCTAAAATCTCCTATCAAGGTACCACCATACGTAAGGTTCCACCAAGTCTGAGTTCCACCCCTCTAGTTCGAATGCATTGTTCTACTCCACGACTCCTATGTTGGTTGAATGGAAATTGAAAAATGTTTAAATAATTTTGGGTCGACTGCCAGTCCAAAGACCTACCCCGGTGGTAGATTGGCTGGTGCATGACATGTTTAAAATGTTTGGTCGGTTGATGGTCAGGGTTCAAACGCCAAGACCCAACAATTTTGTTTGTTTGTATATAAGAACTGATTTGTTGGTAGTTTATGACCAAAAAAATCCATCGTCGATATTGTGTATAACTATTCACTTTGGTTTAGTAGCCGATTGGCGGGGCCACTGAACTTGGTGGTTCGCCAAATGTTTAACATATATTATAACCATTTATTGTTTATAATGACATTTTCATCATAACTTCCACCCGTTTGATGACTTAAATTAGTCCACCAATTTTAACTCTGACAATTGTTGACCACCAATGATTGGTCTACTAATTTTAAACATAGATCGTCATTGTAACTTATCAAACCGCTGAATATAACATTCGCCAAATTTGGATGGTTAGGGGCCAATTTGGCTGCCCCAACTGTCCAAATTTGGTGAATTTTATATTCATTAGTTTGATAAGTTATAATGGTAGTCTATACTTAACAATGACACCATTAGATTGGGCCTCAAATTTTTTTCTAGTTTGGTGTCACATACCACCAGATTTGATGATTCTGCCAATTGCAGAGGTTATCCAAATTTATCTGTAGGTCCACCAATTTTAGTCCCCTTCTGCTAAATTTTTTCGGACTGCCAAATTTGGCGTTGCTCCAAATTTTTCTGGTTTCTTATTAAAACCTATCATTTTGTCAAGTTTGACTAGGACTTTTACTGGGCATAACTTCCACATATGAGCTCAGATTGAGGCAATGACTACATCGTTCGATTCCTTGTGGTGAGATCTTTGATTTGGTCCTATTTTTGGTGTGATCCAAGGAATTTGATTTTTGGGTCATTAGGGATACTCTTGGATCACATCAATAATACACCATGAAGTTAGAAATAGGTCCTCAATATAAGTAGTTATCTAGGTCAAATTATGTGGCATCACACGTGGTCAAAAATTGAGGGGTAGTCTCAATGTAAAGGCTGAACATCCTCCTAAGTTGTAGATCCTGGATTATATTTGTCCCACTAGACCTTAACCTAGTCCACCAAGTGACTCCTAAGCTATCAAACCCTATTGCCTAGTATGAATAACAATTATACCATAATGGTTCCCACATTTGATACCTACAATTATCTCCAATTTAGTTTATGAGATTGATTAAACACATAATGTCATAAATAAATACATAATAAAACATCATGATTTTTATGCAAGTGGGTTGACAATACAATATAATAGGAAACTAGTCCAATTTTATTTGATCCCTAAAGGTCCCATAAATCAAGGTGACAACTTCATCCCTTTCCTAAATAGAATGATTCTCTTGTTGGTTTATATGCAATCAAAAACTTGGTTCCCCACTCCATAACTTTCATCGGTCTTATGTGCATTGGTATAGCTCTTCTATTTATCTTATGCTTCCTTCAACCTTTGTCGAATCTAAACAACCTAATCTTCCATTTCTTGTATCAATTTAGGCCCTACTCTTAATATTTCCGCCAACCTTTCCTAATTTAGTGGTGTCCTGCATGGCCTCCCATACAAAGCCTGATAAGGAGGCATCATGATTGACCTATGGGTATTTATTATTGTGGGAGAAATCAACTAATGGTGGGTATTTCTCCCATTGATTTTGGTTTCCATAACATACATTCTAATCATGTATTCTATAGCATTATTTTCTCTTTTCATTTTTCCATTTTTTTATGGATGATATGTAGTGCTCAAGTTTGACTGAGTTCCCAACTTTGACTATAAACTTTTCCAAAACCTAGAGGTAAATTTGGAGTCTCTATTAGAAATTATCTTCATGGTTAATCCATGTAGGCAAATAAATTCACTTATAAACACTCATTCCACATCGGTGACATCATAAGTGTCTCTAACTATGACAAAATGGGAAATTTTGGTCAAATTATTAACTATGAACAATATGGGGTTGTTCCTTTGTGATGTGAGTGGAAAACCTACAACAAAATCTATAGATATGACCTCCCATTTAGACATAGGGATGCCATGTAGAGTTAGGAGTCCTACAGGGTGGTGATGGGTGGCCTTCAGTTACTAACATTAAAGACATAGAGAAAAAAATTGGACCATTTCATGCTTCATGCCTATCTAAACAAAAATATTCTTCATGTTTGCATACATCTTCTTCTTGCCAGGATGTGAAAAATAAAGTTCTTTATGTGACTCCTTGAAGATGGTTCTTCATATACTCCCTTCCTTAGGGATGTCCATTCTTCCTTGAAATCTTAGCAGCCCATATGGCTCAAGGGTAAAGCCCTTGAACTTTGGTTATTTATACTTCCCACCCTAGAGAATTTTTGTAACCTCTAAATACCAACTATCTCTAAAGATTTTTACTATCTTATCCCTCAATAATAGGAAGGAGAAGATCCATAGTCTTATGCTTAGTGCATCAACCACCATATTCTCCTTTTCTTTGATGTGAAAAATCCTAAACTTTTACTCACTGATGAATTCGCTTCATTTCCTTTGTCTAGCATCCACTTCCCTTTAAGTGAAGAGATGCTTCAAGTTCTCATGATCAATATTTAGCTTAATGCTTCTAATGTTTAAAATTTCACACCATCGTTACTAATTCTAAGTCATCGGTAACAAACAACTCTTCATGTTTATTCATCTTCCTTACGCCCCCTTCTTGCATTAACACTTATCATAATCCTTGCTTCAAAGAATTAGTGCAAACTAAGAATTCTTTCTCCATGTCTAGCACTTGAAAGATTAGAGCATTGGTCAGTAATATCTTCAACTTAATGAATGTAGTGTTGCATTCCTTTGTCCATTCATACCTAACTCTGTTGCGCTATAATGTGGTGATGGGTTTCATAATATTTGAAATCCTTCCTTGAATATCCAATACTAGCCTACTAAATCCATGAAGCTATGCACCTCATGCATGTTTTTTAGCACCAACCATTCCAATATGGCCTTCAAATTTTTTGTGTCCACCAAAATCCCTTCTCCGAAAATTGCACTACTACGAATTCATAGTGCTCAAATCAAGTCTGAAAGGTAGTTTTTTGGATGTCACCTTTCTTAATTCTTAATTTGTGATATCTATATTGCAAACCAATTTTCAAGAATGTTTCTCCTTTCATTTGATCAAAGAGATATTATATTCTTGGTGTCAAGTACTATTATTTATTGTGGCTCAATTCAAGTACCTGTAATCTATGTACAATATTAAGGAACCATGTTTCTTCTTGAAAAAAATCATTGTTTCATGACAAGGTGAAATATTGGCTCTAGTAAGTCCCAAATTTAACAATTCGTTTAATGTTATCTACAATTCAAAAATTTATGGAGTTGTCATCCTATAGGGGGTCTTGGATATTGTTTTTGCACCAAATTTTAATTCAATTGTGAAATTAATATCCCTCTTAGGAGGTGACCTTGGTAACTCTTTGGGAAATAATTCCTTGAATTCTAACAAAAGTGAGTGTTGATTTAGGGAGGATCTCTTCCTATCATTTATGATCTCAACCACATATAAATTACAACCCTTCCTAAAGAAATGTTTTACCTTCATCATTGAAATGAATCATAGGGACACTTCCTTATTGATACCATAGATCTCAATTGATCTGCCCTCATCATCTAGATAGATCACTTTCATTTTGAAACAATACGCCAAAGCTCAATGAGATTTTAGCTAGTTCATCTCGATAATTGCATCATATGTTTCCAAGGAATTGAAGTATGCTTTTGAATTAGTTGTACATACCCCATGGTTCACAAAACATTAGTCAACACTATGTATTACTACTTATTTTACCCCAAAATCCATCTCAACGTTTTTAAAGTCATCATGCTCATAGGCCGAAAACCCACATTTCTCTAATGTAACTGATGAAATGAAACTATTTGTAGCACCAATTCAAAAAAAAATAAAAAATTACATAATTTAACATACTCTAGGTTTCCAACACAATGGATTGGCATTTAGATTCACGGTCATCAACCACAACATAGATGTGACGGTGGCTACCTACTCTTCGCATTGGTGCCTTTCCTTCTCTACTAGTGTTACCTAGTTGTGACTGAGGGAAATCATAGTATATTGAGGTCTCCCACATCCCAAACAAGTGATGTGAGATGGATTTTGGCTAGAGTTCTATGGAGCCCTCTAAAAGGAGCTCCACACTGGTGAACCTCTTCCTTTACTTGCAACTTCATGCACAAGTCCTTGAAGTTATTAGGAAGGATGCACTAGAAGCCATTAAAATCATCACTACCATTATTTGGGGTACAACCCTATTTTCATATGGTAGTAGCCTAGAACCTTCTTCCCTAGAGAAGGTTTGAGGGGCCTTCCCCACAAGTATTGGATGTTGTGGGAAGATAGCTCTATTTTTCCCTTTTAAGTCCAAGTGCTCCTCTACATAGAGAGCATTTTCAACAACTTTCACAACTAAGGATAACTTCCACATTTGCACCATTTTCTTGATCTTAGGTCAATCACTAAATGAAGTGATCTACCGAGCATTGGTCAATGTCCAAGCAAGAGACATACTTAACTAGCTCCATGAATATGATCTTCTATTCTACTATTGTTGTTTTTTCCTGAGGAAAAACATGGAAGGATCCCACTTGATTTTCTTCATAATATGTTGGTAGATACTTCTTCTTAAACATTTCCTCAAAAAACTCCCAAGCGAGTGTCAAGAGTCAGTTACAACTATCACTCCAAGTGACCCTACCAATTTAAGACATCATCTCTAAGTTGAAATATCAATATCTTAACCTTTGAATTGGAAATACACTCTCTTAGTGTGAAACATCTTGTCATTCCTTCTAACCAAGATTCTACCCATCCACTAACATGGCCTCTTGCAAAATTTAAAAGCTTAATATTATGGAGCTCCCTGGCAATGTCCTCTATTGGAGGTCCTCAACCAAATTCCCCTGATCCCTCAGGGTTCCCCACCCCCAATGGAGGATTCTCTACTTCCATCTCGACTATTTTGCTTCCTCTTAAAGTTTCATTAATTGCCTCCAAAGAGCATAAGATAAGAGCCAACTCTGGTGATGATAGTGATAGTTTGGTGGAGGTGGTCCTTGCAACAACTCTCCTTAACCCCAATTTCCTTGCCTCATCCTTATGAGTTAGTCAAATATCTACATGACACAGAGGGCTCAATAGAGCATATTATGACATTCAAAACTCTTACTCAAAGCACATTCCTAGTATCAAATTTCTCCTCAAAAACCTTAATTAATTAATTTTGATTTTAATTTCTTAACTTTGAGTTAATTCACTTGCTATACTACACTAGTATAAAATATTATAATATTAATTTAATTTATATGCTAAATTACTTAATGAATATTCTTAAATTAATGTTAATCTAATCGACACACATGTATAGATATAAATATATATAGCAATTCTGGGTTATATATATATAATAAAATTTCAAAGGTATATATTAAATGAATTATTGAAATAAAATAAATTTAAAAAATATATTATATAAAAAGAAAAAATAAGTAGTAAAAAAGAAATAGCCACTTCCACCTCATGTGGGCTAGGACCTTACATGAGGCCCACATGCTACTTAGTCATCGAACAAAGACCAAGAGGCCATTCCATCTTCCAACTTCAGCAGAGTTCAATCGGAAGCGACTCTGTAGGCTATGCTGAGTGTCTGAGAATGGGCGCAGTCTCCAACTTCACAAGGTCCATGACGAAGACACAGTTGCCCGCAAGTGTTATTTGAAAGGATCACATTTATGCAGGTTCGTGAACCTATAATTCATGGCTCTCTCTCCTGTCAACTAATCACAATGGGACTTTGTCACCTGAAAACTTATCGCAGGAGATGAGGGGTTTAAAAGATTACTATGACTGCCACACTTCTATGTGAGAACACCAAGAACGTGACGTGGATTGTTGTCTCCCCCAATAGGACCCTCCTCCTCTCCATCGATGAAGAGGGTTGTTGTCTGATCATAAACCTCCACTGCCACGTCATCCTGCAGGGATTTCCGTCAAGAACGACATCATCAGCTCGATGGTTCCCTCTTTGCCATTGCACGCATAAGGTAATTTGTCACTTTTTATGTTGAGTATTGTATACCTGCAGCTTTACTATAAATTTTAAAGTTTGTCCAAGGACAGTCACTGTGATATTTAGCAGTAAACCACAAGCAAGTTCGCTAAGACCTATCAAGGTTATATCAGGTCTATAACTCTTTTTTCAGGTTTGTCGAAGTCCAGTCACCACTGAGTTTCTGTCACCTAGTCAAATCCATGATTTCTATTCACATATTTTATTATGGGTAAGCCGATATTATTGGGCAAGTACCTCCAACGTCACTCAGGATCTCGGCCCACTTACCCATTGTCAGTTGAGACCGAAGGATTTCCTCACTATGAAGAGAGGTATTCGATGGTAGTTAAATCACAATTTATAAGTCTATATGCCTATGAAAAATTAGGGGTGGGCATATAGCTATCCATATTCCCTCCATGAGAAAGTCTTTCACTTAACGGCTATCCTATTACTATATGTAGCACATGTTTGACTGAGTTGTCCTATCCTATTAAACTCCCCCTTTCCCACCGATGAGTGGGGAGTCCACATCCCACTAGCTCTTTCTTTAGTCATGCTTAACATTATGACCGAGATGCTAAACCTGATGATTGAGTTGATTCAAGTTCAATATGCACCATCTCTATTTTTATCCTCTATCTCGTGTACATTTAGTGATCCAAAAAATCCTATTGTTTTGACATCTAAGAAATAATACCAAGAGAAGTAATTGATTATTTATATATGGAGAACCTAAAGTACGTTAGACATTTTGAGGCAGTTCTCCCCTCTCTCTCTTCACATTCTACCCGATATAGATAAAAACTTAACCTATAAATTGTATTGTTATGAGTGTACATAATTATTTCACATGTACAAAACATACATCCACTTCAAACTACCTACATTAAGGCATGTTATCCTAACAAGTATGTCACTCAAATATGCCTTACTACCACATAATATCTTATATTACTTGTGAGGCAGAGGAAACCAAACACAAAGAATTATATAGGAAGGTAATATATTCCTATGTATTATATGCTTAGTTATATTGTCTATGGAGAAATTTATTTCAACTAAGATAAAATGATGTATTCTAGAAAGGAATAAGCGATAAGGCATTGAATTTGGTAGAAAAATCAATTGGGGAAAAACTTGAGCCAACTTTATCTTGACAAATTCAAAATCAGTTTCAGTCAACTGGGAAGCAAGTACTATAGGATTCCTTGTGAACTTGCTTTGAAGCTTCAGCGATTCCATCATTTGATATTCCTTATAGATATATTTTTGAACAAGTAGACATTATATTTCAAAAAGGAATGGTTGATCATACAAGTGTTGCTCAGCAGCCATTTTTGGCATCTCATATTGCACTTGTGTCTACTCTTGGGGAAACTATTGTATCTACGTCATCTCTTGCTCAGTCACTTAAAAGTGATTTGGTTGATGGCTAACGCAAAATTTTAGCTTTAGGAGAGAGTGTAGGGCTGGCAAGTTCTTCTCATGTGAGTTTATTAAATGTGAAACAAAACAATGGTGCCCTTGCTGGGTTTCCAGAAACGAGAAAGAGAGGGAAAAGAGACTCTATGGTATCCAAGATCTTTTATCAGACACAACCAAGGAAATGAAATTGGGAAAAGGTTGTAAAGGTAAAGGCATTATGATGGATAGTATTGAAAAGGTATTAATTTAGTTTAATGTTTACTATTTAGGTATCATGGTTGGCATTACCTTGAACACTCTGTGTATAATTTTTTTTTTTTTGTAAAGAGTGTTTTCCAAAGATCTCGAAATAGGTGGTTGTATTCTAAGATTTTTTTTTTGGGTCATTGTCCATAAGCAAGGGAAATACTAATGGAATGAACATAGGACAATGAACTCTCCCCTTTGGAGAATTGTCCCCTTTAAATTTTTGTCATTGAACGATATAAGATTTTTTTTGTTTCCCCAATTGCTCATTGTCCAATTTATTTTTCATGATCTCTATATTTACATAATATTTTCAAACATTCAAGGTATCTTGTACTTAAACATGGTATAAGGTTGCATAGGTATTGTTTTCATGAAACTACAAAAATATGATTTTTTGAAAATTTTTCCATCTTATTAGCATACTCCCAAAGTGAAATACATTTTCCATATTTAGACAATGTGTGTATCCATATGTGGATCTATTATAGTTCAATTTGGGCATCAAACCCCATGACCTGGTCAAACTGGACACCATCCCCAGGACCAATGAAATAGGGTCTATCATCCCCTTACATTTCAGTTGCTATATGCCCTAAGAGAATAACAATTCATTCATTGATTCTATTATGAGATTTCCAAGGTTTGAAGTATATCTTATATCACCTATTGACTCGCCAACGCAACCTATAAAGGGATTAATTGCATTGCATATGCAACATCCTCCATTCAAGGGTGCACTGCAATGCACTTCCTGACATTCAAGAGTGTGTTGGTCACCTGGGAGCGGAATTATCATTGTTCTGGGAATCTCCACATGTATAGTGCCTTCTAGAAGAGTCCATATGTGCCAAACTTTGAATCCAAGTGCCCATCTATCACCTTTGAACTTGGGAACATGTCTTGTCTATTCTTAGAAATTCATTCATTGAGAAACTACCATCAGTTTCCCTATAAATTGAGCACAGATCCTAGTGCTAGGGAAGGAAGAATTTTGGTAAAGAAATGTTGTTGGATTCTCATTTGAGAGAGTGAATGTATTGATATGCTACTAGTGTGATGTTGGATGTGATGAGGCTGGGATGAAGCTGGAGCTGGTGGCAACAAATCAATCATTGGTTGTAACCTCCCCCTTCTACTCTTTAATAAAGATTGTTGTTCATTTTACCATATATATATGTCTCTATATGTTTCTATTTCTTATGCAATGGATTCTTGAATGATATATATATATATATTTCACATCTAATCAATTTGAGTGATTAAGATAAGTATATATATGTAAATGCATGTTGTTTTTTGTTCTTTGTTTGTGTTTGTAGGAATCGATCTTTCAATCTAAGTTGGATTAAGAGCGACAACAACAGTGAAAAAAGGAGTAGGAGAAGTGCTTGGATCACAAGTACATCCTCTCATCCCGTGTATCTACTTATTTTAGAGAAAGTGATAGTAAAGTCTTTCCTCTGCTGTTCTAAGTTCCTAGCACTACACTTAGGGAATTTGATTTATCCATAGAACACAATTTTTCATAACAAATTTGTGACCATGCTGGGGAGTATCTTATCATTCCTGGTGTTTTTGGCTCTGCTAATACTCATAAGTAGCATCTAATTTCAGTTATTAGACATTTGAATGAAAGAATTGCATTAGAAGTGTGTTCTGTAGCTTCATTTTCAATCCCTGCTGTGCCCAACGCACTATTGGTCAAGACACAGTGCACTCCAGTGCATTGTCTCCCACTTAGTGGTGCACTGCAATGCACTGTCTCCCCTTAGAGACTGCGTTGCCCCCTTATTCAACCAAATTCTATTCAAATTTTTCATTGCTATCATTTTCACAATTTTTTTATTGTATTCTCAATTGTCTGATACCTCTTAGAGACCAGTAAGCTTACCTGATTCTTCCTCCTTTGAAAATTAAATTTGTTAAATGTCTTTGTTATCACTCATTAAGTTTTAAAAATTTCATTGATAGGGTCATGCAGGCCAGTCACCAAAATTGATGTGGCCTCCTAAGTCAATTTTTGAGATATCTGATTTTTTTTTTTGCATTTGATCAAGTCTATCCTAAGTTTAAAACCCATCCCAAACCATGTCATATCATGTCAAATAAAACTAACCTCATCTAGTTTTCATTCTCATGTCTTTTTACCACAAAACATTCCACTAGCCAACTTTTCATATTTTCATAATGATTTACAAAGGACATCTGCAGATTTCGCTACGAAACTGCCTAATAGTTTCGTAGCGAATCTGTCAGAAGCCTAACTGTATTCGCTACGAAAATGCAGTTTTTAGCCAGGGTTTTCAGAGCTATGTGAGGTGTCAGTTTATGATTATAGGAGTAAAGGTGGAGGTCATTCAAGGTCATTATGGTAATTTTCAAATGTACAAAACCATGTTTACTATCATTTTTGTCTTTTATAGTCACATGTGTCATCATCAAACTCTAAGTTGTCAAAATTACCTTTAAAACTTTAGCCTAAGTTTCTATTTTTCATTAAGCATTAATTCTTGCATGTGAAGCATCTCACTGTCACTGTTTGAGAGCTGCTTCACCACACCAAGTAGCTTGCTGTCCAATTTGTCTTTAGAGGTGTCACATTTTTAAGAGGGCAACTTGGTTATAAAGAGATATGGCCATGAAGGAGAGAGTATAAAAAGGAGGCCCTGTGGTTAGATAGAAGCCCATGGAACTTAAGCTATTCATAGAGGAACCTATCTTTGCTGAAACATTCACCAATTCAGGTTGCTTGAATTTCTGCTGGAGCTTTAAGGGAATTCGCTGCGTTCTTGGACTATGGGAGCAGTAAATTTAAAGAGCAGATTATGGATGAAAAAATATGAATTTGGAAATACTGAGAGGGGTTATTTTCAAGAACATAATAAGTAAAAATAACCTTCTTCACCTTTCTCACAGGTGCTACCAGTTTAGAGATCCGAAGATGTCTTTGGGACCTATTTTCAGAATCCATAATTTTCCTATTTTATAGATGTTTTTCTAATGTAGATTATGGACAACTGGAGATGGTTTTAAAAACAAAAAGAGAGGTTTTCTTCAGAACATAATAACCAACAAAATTTTTTTACAATAGCTATCAAGGATAGGCAGATGGATGCTCATCTCTGAACCCTATTATTTCAGAAAAAACATAGTCATTTTATTGGTAAATTATTTTTTTTAAGGTGAAAATGATGTTGTTTGAAGAGGGTAAGAGGCAATTTTGTTTTATCATGTTTCATTATATCAATTTTCAAACCTACAAGTGAAATTTGGAAGAAAAAGGAGAATTTTTAATTTTTCTTCACTTTAGGTGTTTTTGTAGCGCCACCGAGGCTTGAAGCCCAAAAAGCGCTACTGAATTTTTGAAGATGACTTTTAGATAAAAAGGGTGGTTAAAATTGAAATTAAAGCTTGGGGAAATTTTGTATTATCAAACATATCAAATAGATCCATGAAAGAAGAGAGAGCTAATAGGTGGCAGAAGTGGGTGAATTAAATTTTCTACCATAAAATTGCTATGAAATTGCCTTGTTTTCCCCTGTTTTGGCAGCAAGTTAAATTTGGAAGAAATTTCGGTTTGAAAAGATGCATTAAAGGTCAGTTGATCATATGGAGAGGTAAAATATGGTCAGAATAATATTTTTATACAGGTTTGGTCCACGAAACTGTTCAACTCATCTTCAGATTATCAATTCATCATGGAGATATCCTATCATGTGTGATGGAAGCAACTCCTTAAAAGTAGGAAGGTCTGTTTCATAAAGACAATGAGGACATTTATGTTTTGGATGTGGTCAGCATTATTATAGCACATGATCTCTTTCGATGTACCTAGGTGGTCTTTTAGATAACAATGTAATAAATAGGTAGTTGAGTTTTGTTAGGACTCTAACTCCTAAAATTAGTAGGTGTCAATTTTTAATTCCAAATATCTAGTTTATAGTTAGAATAGGTGGCAGCCAAAGAAACTAATGATCTAGCCTTGATTGGAAGATTCGATGTAAAGGTTTGATGCCTATAAATAGGTAGTATTTCGATGAATGAAGGGTTGGAGAATATTGAACCAAATTGTTGCTTTATGTTTTTTTCCATTATCAGCAATATGCAGTGACATTCTACTTCTAGACCTGAGATTCTTATGAGATTTTTAATGTGTTTTGCTTTGCATCTTTATGTCTAATCACTTGTAGTGAATTTTATCTCTAATTACTTAGAATTCATGTTGTCATGCTCTGACTTCCTTTAGGGGTGAAATTACTATGTTTTCCTTGTACTGTGTGTATGAATCATCTTTATTAAAAACCTCTATTTGCCTCAGCTTCCATGTGAAGAATTAGTGTTACTAAGAGTACTGATTTTGAATCCATAGCAATGGTAGCAAGCCTTCATTTTTCAACCTGCAATCATACAAAACCAAGTCACAATTCATAGAGTTAGCCATCTAGTATTTTTTCTATTGAAAATCATAAATCCCCTTTGAGAGAGCCCTCTCAAACTGAAGAGGCTAATCTTCAGTTAGAAGTGATTTGAAAGAGTTACATTGAGTTGATTGATGAGAAACCAATCAAGATTAGTTTATTGATAACATTTTGGTGCATCTACTAGGATTCTGAAGACATATTTCCCGAAGTTTTTGTGCAAACAATGAAGCTGAACTCTTGGAGGTAGCAGGAGCTCAGAATTTTTCAAGGCTGCAGAACTACCTTGGTGACTCCATTGTTGAAGGATTCAAAAATTCATAGCTTCATGGTGATTACACTCGACTTATGAAGAGCTCAGATGCTGCCATTCTTGTTTTGAGGTATGCATGTGTAGATTTTTTACAAATTTATGGTTTCCCAAATCATTTTCCCAAGGATGCGTATTTTTTAAGGAATGGTCCAAAATTTAATGGAGAATATTTGAGTTTGACCTTGAAGCATATATCATATTCTGTGAATTTAATGAGCTTCTTAGAGTCAAACATGAAGATATTTTCATCATATTGTTCTATGATTCATTTCAAGGGAAATGTAAACAATGGATTGAAAGTTTCCCTGTCAGATCTATTAAGTCATTTGCAGATTTTTGGCTTATTATTTTAGAAACATGGATGGAAAGAACGGAGTTGGTGGAAGACTCTCCTTCCATTCAAGGTTTTAAAAAATGGAATGATGATCAAACTAATGAGGAACTCGATACAAATTTTTCTTTGACCTTGTCTTCTTATTTAAAGTCATTTGAGTGCAAGTCAGAAGATAAGAATCAATTTTTGGATGAGTTTGCTAAGACCATTGAGAAATACATGAGAGTTTTAGAAGATCAAATTCAATCCTATAGTATTCATGGTCAAGATCAGTCTTTTCAAGAGTTTCTCATGCCAAAATACAAAGAGAAGGTGGTGCTACCTTTTTCTTTTGATAGTGAGGAGGAATGCCTTGTTCCTGAAAATCATTTTGATAACACACAACTGAATTCTTATGTTGCTAAAGAAAGCATAAATGAGATTTCTAAAATTGTAGAATGTCTTGAGAATTATCAAACAAACTATGTATTCTATGATCCTATAGCTGACTACGTGGAAGAGTTCTATAGTCCAAATTTCCAATTATGTTTTCATTGTGAAAATCAGACCCATTTTATGTTGCCTTGTTCATTTCAGTATTCAGTTTACATTTTTTTTAAGCACCGTCAAGGAATACATTTATCAAATCAGCTCATTGACTGGCTTTATTGGAGGTTTCATGTTTCTTGAATCAAACATGAAGATTTCAACTGTTAGGGTAGGTAGGAGTGTGTGTGAATAAGCTCAAAGTAGACTGAGCATCTTTTCAGTAGGTACAAATTTGTTTTTTTCAGCAATAATCATCAAGCTTGATCCCGAGGTGAAGACCATAAGAGTTTGAAGAAGGCTTGGAAAATTTCAGAAGTTTATTTCCAAAAAGATGGATGGCACCGGAACTAATGGTTCTTTGGTGTACCACAGGGGAACATCATCCCATGTGGAGCCAATTTTATCACTCATTAAGTTTTAAAACTTTCATTCATAGGGTCATGCAAGTCAGTGACCAAAATTGATGTGGTCTCCTAAGTCAATTTTTGAGATATCTGAATTGTTTTTGCATTTGATGAAATCTATCCTAAGTTTTAAACCATCCCAAACCATGTCATATCATGTCAAATCAACCTATCTCATCTAGTTATCATTCTCATGCCTTTTTACCACAAAACATTCCACTAGCTAGTTTTTGAGATTTTCATAGCGATTTACAAAGGAAATCTACAGATTTTGCTATGAAACTGCCTAATAGTTTCGTAGCGAATCTGTCAGAAGCCTAACTGTCTTTGCTAAAAAAATGTGTTTTTTCAGCCAAGGTTGTCAGAGCTATGTGAGGTGTTAGTTTATCAATATAGGAGTAAAGGTGGAGGTCATTCAAGGTCGTTATGGTGAGTTTCAAATGTACAGAGCCTTGCTTGCTATCATTTTTGTCTTTTATAGTCAAATGTGTCATCATCAAACTTTGAGTTGTCAAAATTACCTTTAAAAATTTACCCTAAGCTGTTATTTGTCATTCAACATTAATTCTTTCATGTGAAGCATCTCACTGTCACTGTTTGAGAGCTGCCTCACCACACCAAGTAGCTTGCTGTCCAATTTGTCTTTATAGGTGTCACATTTTTAAGAGGGCAGCTTGGTTATAAAGAGAGATTGCGATGAAGGAGAAAGTATACAAAGGAGTCTCTATGGTTACATAGAAGGCCATGGACCTTAAGCTATTCATGGAGGAACCTAGCTTTGCTGAAACATTCTCCTATTCAGGTTGCTTGAATATCTGCTGGAGCTTCAAGGGAATTTGCTGCGTTTTTGGACTGTGGGAGAAGTAAATTTCAAGAGAATATTATGGATGAAAAAAGAAGAATTTCGAAATAATGAGAGAGGTTATTGTCAAGAACATAACAAGGAAAAATAACCTCCTTCACTTTTCTTACAGGTTCTACTAGTTTGGAGATCCGAAGATGTCTTTGGGACCTATTTTCAGAATCTAGAATTTTCCTTTTTTATACATGTTTTTCTAATCCGGATTTTGTATAGACAAAGATGGTTTTCAAAACACCTAGAGAGGTTTTTCTTAAAAAAATATTGACCTACAAAAACCTCTTTTAGTTTTGCAACATCAATCAAGGATAGGGATATGGGAGCTCATCTATGAACCCTATCGTTTCAGAAAAAACATAGTCATTTTATTGGTAAATTAATTTTCTTAAGGTAAAAATGATGTTGTTTGAAGAGGGCTAGAGGAAATTTTGTCTTGTAATGTTTCATTATATCACTTTTCATAACTACAAGTGAAATTTGGAAAAAAAAGGAGATTTTTAATTTTTCTTCACTTTAGGTGTTTTCGTAGCGCGAGCGAGGCTTGAGCCTAAAAAGCGCTACTAAATTTCTGAAGATGACTTTTTGATAAAAAGGGTGGTTAAAATTGAAATTAAAGCTTGGGAAAATTTTGTATTATCTCCTTAAGCATATCAAATAGGTCCTTGAAAGAAGAGAGAGCTAATAGGTGGCAGAAGTGGGCGAATTAAATTTTCTACCAAAAAGTTGCTACGCAATTTCCTTGTTTTCCCCTGTTTCGGAAGCAAGTTAAATTTGGAAGAAATTTCGGTTTGAAAAGATGCATTAAATTTCATATGATTATATGGAGAGGTCAAATATGGCCATAATAATAATTTCATACAGGTTTGGTCCACGAAACTGTCCAACGCATCTTCAGATTATCAATTCATCATGGAGGTATCTTATCATGTGTGATGGCAGCAGCTCCTAAAAAGTAGGAAGGTCTATTTCATAAAGAAAATGAGGAAATTTATGTTTTTGATGTGGTCAGTGTTATTATAGCGCATCATCTCTTTCGATGTAACTAGGTGGTCTTTTAGATAAAAATTTAATAAATAGGTAGTTGAGTTCTATTAGGACTCTAACTCCTAAAGTTAGTAGGTGTCAATTTTTAATTCCAAATATCTAGTTTATGGTTAGAATAGGTGGCAGCCAAAGAAAATAATGATCTAGCCTTGATTGGAAGATTCGATGTAAAGGTTTGATGCCTATAAATAGGCAGTATTTCGATGAATGAAGGGTTGGAGAATATTGCACCAAATTGTTGCTTGTATGCTTTTTTCCATTATCAGAAATATACAATGACATTCTACTTCCCGACTTGAGATTCTTATAAGGTGTTTAATGTGTTGTTGCTTTGTATATTTATGTCTAATCACTTACAGTGAATTTTATCTTTAATTACTTAGAATTCATGTTATCATGCTCTGACTTCCTTTAGGGGTGAAATTACTGCATTTTCCTTGTATTGTGTGTATGAATCATCTTTTTTAAAAACCTGTATTTGCGAGTCAACTTCCATGTGAAGAATTACTTTCACTAAGAGTACCTATGTTGACTCCATAGCTCGATAATAGATAGCCTTCATTTTTCAACCTGAAATCATACAAAACCAAGTCACAATTCATAGAGTTAGCCATCTAATATTATTTCTATTGAAAATCATAAATCCCCTTTGAGAGAGCCCTCTCAAATTGAAGAGGCTAATATTCAGTTAGAAGTGGTCTGAAATATTTACATTGAGTTGATTGATGAGCAGAAAATCAAGATCAATTTAGTGATAACATTTTGGTGCGTCTGCCGAGAGTCTAAAGACATATTTCCCAAAGTTTGTGTGTAAACAGTGAAGATGAACTCTTGGAGGTAGCAGAAGCTTAGAATTTTTTGAGGCTGCAGAACTACCTTGGTGACTCCATTGTTGAAGGATTAAAAAATTCATAGCTTCATGGTGATTCCACTGGACTTATGAAGAACTTAGATGCTGCCATTCTTGTTTCAAGGTATGCATGTGTATATTTTTTACAAATTTATGGTTTCCCAAATCCTTTTCCCAAGGATGCGTATTTTTTAAGGAATGGTCCAAAATTAAATGGAGAAGATTTGAGTTTGACCTTGAAGCATATATCAGATTTCTGTGAATTTACTGAGCTTCTTATAGTTAGACATGAAGATATTTTCATCATATTGTTCTATGATTCATTTCAAGGGAAATGTAAACAATGGATTGAAAGTTTTCATGTCAGATCTATTAAGTCATTTACAGATTTTTGGCTTAATTTTTTGGGAAACATGGATGGAAAGAACAGAGTTGGTGGCAGACTCTCCTTCCATTCAAGGTTTTAAACAATGGAATGATGATCACACTAATGAGGAACTGGATGAAAATTTGTCTTCGACCTTGTCGTCTTATTTAAAGTCATTTGAGTGCAATTCAGAAGATAAGATTCAATTTTTGGATGAATTTGCTAAGAACATTGAGAAATACATGGAAGTTTTAGAAGATAAAATTCAATCCTATAGTCTTCATGGTCAAGATGAGTCTTTTCAAAAGTTTTTCATGCCAAAATACAAAGAGAAGGTGGTACTACCTTTTTCTTTTAATAGTGAGGAGGAATGCCTTGCTATTGAAAATCAGTTTGATAGCACACAATTGAAATCTTATTTTTCTAAAGAAAGCATATATGAGTTGTCTAAAACTGCAGAATGGCTTGAGAATTATCAAACAAACTATGTCTTCTTTGATCCTATAGCTGATTACGTGGAAGAGTTCTACAGTCAAAATTTCCAATTATGTTTTCATTGTGAAAATCAGACCCATTTTATGTTGCCTTGTTCATTTCAGTATCCAGTTTACATTTTTTTAAGCACAGTCAAGGAGTATAGTTATCAGATCAGCTCATTGACTGGCTTTATTGGAGGTTTCATGTTTCTTGAATCAAACATGAATATTGAAACTGTTAGGGTAGGTAGGAGTGTGTGTGAATAAGCTCAAATTAGACTGAGCATATTTTCAGTAGGTACAAATTTGGTTTTTTAGCAGTAATCATCAAGCTTGAGCCTGAGGTGAAGGCCATAATAGTTTGAATAAGGCTTGGAAAATTTCAAAAGTTTATTTCCAAAAATATGGATGGCACTGGAACTACAAGTTCTTTGGTTTACCACAGGGGCACACCATCCCAAGTGAAGCCACTATTATCACTCATTAATTTTTAAAACTTTCATTCATAGGGTCATGCAGGCCAGTCACCAAAATTGATGTGGTCTCCTAAGTCAACTTTTGAGATATCTGATTTTTTTTTTGCATTTGATGAAGTCTATCCTAAGTTTAAACCCCATCCCAAACCATGTCATAGCATGTAAAATCAACCTAATCTCATATATTTTTCATTCTTATGCCTTTTAACCACAAAACATTCCACTAGGCAGTTTTTCATATTTTCATAGCGATTTACAAAAGAAATCTGCAGATTTCGCTACGAAATTGCTTAATAGTTTTGTAGCGAATTTGTCAGAAGCCTAACTATCTTCGCTATGAAAATTCATTTTTCAGCTAGGTTTGTCAGAGATGTGAG
This sequence comes from Pinus albicaulis, assembly GCA_034641835.2. Taxonomy (NCBI): domain Eukaryota; kingdom Viridiplantae; phylum Streptophyta; class Pinopsida; order Pinales; family Pinaceae; genus Pinus; species Pinus albicaulis. Next base: position 1,296,501,860 of record CM076584.1, on the reverse strand, counting down.
GTGTCAGTTTATCATTATAGAAGTAAAGGTGGAGCTCATTCAAGGTTGTTATGGTAAGTTTCAAATGTACACAGTTGTGTCTGCTATCATTTTTTTCTTTTATAGCCACATGTGTCATCATCAAACTCTGAGTTGTCAAAATTACCTTTAAAAATTTACCCTAAGCTTCTATTTGTCATTCAACATTCATTATTTCATGTGAAGCATCTCATTTTCATTGTTTGAGAGCTACTTCACCAGACCAAGCAGCTTGCTATCCAATTTGTCTTTACAGGTGCCACATTTTAAGAGTGTCGCTTGGTTATAAAGAGAGATGGCCATAAAGGAGAAAGTATACAAAGGATGCTCTGTGGATAGATAGAAGCCCATGAAACTTAAGCTATTCATGGAGGAAACTAGTTTTTCTGAAACATTCACCAATTCAGGTTACTTGAATTTTTGCTGGAGCTTCAAGGGAATTTGTTGCGTTTTTGGACTGTGGGAGTAGTAAATTTCAAGAGCAGATTATGGATGAAAAAAGATGAATTTGGAAATACTGTGAGAGTTTATTTTCAAGCATAGAACAAGGAAAAATTACCTCCTTCACGTTTCTCACAAGTGCTACCAATTTGGAGATTCGAAGATGTCTTTGGGACCTATTTTCAGAATCCAAAATTTCCTGTTTTTTACATATTTTTCTAATGTAGATTGTGGACAGTTGGAGATGGTTTTCAAAAAACCAAGAGAATTTTTTCTTTCGAACATACTGACCTACAAAAACCTCTTTTAGTTTTTCAACAGCTATCAAGGATAGTTTGATGGGAGCTCATCTCTGAACCCTATTGTTTCAGAAAAAAGAGAGTCATTTTATTGGTAAATTAATTTCCTTAAGGTGAAAATGATGTTGTTTGAAGAGGGTAAGAGGAAATTTTGTCTTATCATGTTTAATTATATCACTTTTCAAACCTACAGGTGAAATTTGGAAGAAAAATGAGAATTTTTATTTTTTCTTCACTTTAGGTGTTTTCGTAGTGCAAGCCAGACTTGAAGCCCAAAAAGCACTACTAAATTTCTGAAGATGACTTTTTGATAAAAAGGGTGGTTAAAATTGAAATTAAAGCTTGGGAAATTTTTTTCTATCTCTTTAAACATATCAAATATATCCATGAAAGTAGAGAGAGCTAATAGGTGGCAGAAGTGGGTGAATTAAATTTTCTACCAAAAAGTTGCTATGAAGTTGCCTTGTTTTCCCTTGTTTTAGAAGCAAGTTAAATTTGGAAGAAATTTCTGTTTGAGAAGATGCATTAAAGGTCAATTGATCAATGGAGAGGTCATTTATGGTCAGAATAATATTCTCATACAGGTTTGGTCCACGAAATTGTCCATCTCATCTTAAGATTATCAATTCATCATGGAGATATCCTACCATGTGTGATGGCAGCGGCTCCTTAAACGTAGGAAGGTCTGTTTCATAAAGAAAATTAGGAAATTTATGTTTTGGATGTGGTCATTGTTATTATAGCACATGATCTCGTTCGATGTAACTAGGTGGTCTTTTAGATAAAAATGTAATAAATAGGTAGTTGATTTCTGTTAGGACTCTAACAGATAAAGTTAGTAGGTGTCAGTTTTTAATTCCAGATATCTAGTTTATGGTTAGACTAGGTGGCAGTCAAAGAAACTAATGATCTAGAATTAATTCTATTGAAAATCATAAATCCCCTCTGAGAGAGCCCTCTCAAGCTGAAGAGGCTAATCTTCAGTTAGAATTGGTTTGAAAGAGTTACATTGAGTTGATTAATGAGTAGCCAATCAAGATCAATTTGGTGATAACAGTCTCTTTAGTGTTTTTATTTATCATTGGAAAATCAAATTCAAAGTATTTTGTTGCTGCATTAGATCCATTTGTTTTCATAAATGAAATTTTCATTTCATTCTTCGTTTCCTGTAGGAAAATTTGTAGTTCCATTATTCATTTTTCCTAAAAGAGAAATTGTTGTTAAATTCCTCGTTTCTCAAAGAAGAAAACTCTTTTTTTGTTGATTTGATGCATATAGTTTCCTTTCCTTCATTCACATTAAGGGAGCTGAATTGTGTGTGTTGCATAGGAACAAGTTAGGAAAGCTTCATTTTAGTTTGTGCTCTTTGTTGTTTACTTTAAAACTGATTGCTCTTTCCCTAAGTAGCTAGGATTTTCATTGAAAAAGATAAAATTGAAAATTTTTCTTATCATTTTAGTATGAATTTTTAGGAATTTCCATAACATCACCCGGTGAACCTCAAAGACAAATTTATAAACAAGATTAACATAAAATTTACATCAATTTACCTAAGAAAGCATTGGAACCATAACGATAACATTTAGAAGGTCTAGGCTAGAGGCGTGTTCCAGCGTCATTAAACATTGCAGCTGTCGCTAAATTATCTGAAATAAATTTTGAGTGTGATACCTCGCTCCATGTATGTAAGTATATCAGAGCTTGTCCACGTACCTTCGGGTATATAGAGCAGTGTTCAAGTATGAAAAGTATAAGGGGGTGCTCTCACTATGCGGGTTCGCATTAGACATCGCTAATACAGACTTGGGCCTCCACGTACCTTCAAGTATATTTGGGAGGACAACTTGAGGTTGCTATCCATCCATAGCTAACCGAGTCGGCCACCTTGTAATTTGTCATACACCGAACACAACATTCAAGGATATTGTCTGCCCATATTTCTTGGTTTGCCAAGAGGTATTCTGCAGTTCACAATTACTTGGTAAAAATTTTGCCTAAAATTACCCTTTTATTTTGTTTATTTGGTTTTGGTTAGAAAATAAATCAGTCATCGTGGAAGAAGAACATCCCTTTCCCCATTGTTCACGTAGAATAGCACTGAAACAACCTTTACCACTGGAAGCCATTTATGGTCGGTGAAGGTGACATCATTCTACCAAAACTAGTACTATCAGTACCTCTAGTGCAACATCATCCTCACATATACCAGAGTCGTCTTGAGTTGTTTATGCAAATCGTAGTTCATTTACTATTGTCGATATGGAGTCCTCTCAGCTACCTCTGGTCACGATCCATCCAATCAGTGAGAACATAGCTTCTGAACCTGACGTTGTTCAACTGGAAGTTGATTCAGATCCTGTCACTTTTTTGACAGAACATCTGAATCCCGAAATCGAACAACCGGAAGTTGTTCTTGTATCAGTCACCCCACAATCTATTGTAGCCATTGAGTCTCTCATATCACACAGTCAACCTCCTGAAATATACTTCGGGCCTGACAGTGAAATCCTTCCTTCTGGTTAAATTTCGATTGAAGAAATACCACAAGATGAAACACCTTTAACTCCAACTCATTTTGGGGAGGAGATTTACCTGTATGAGTATTTTCCTCAATCACCTTCCTCTACTTTGTTAATCTTATTTCACTTCGAGTTCCTGTAGATCCAATAGGGTATACATTTGGTTGAATAACCATGCCTGAGCCAACATATTCAACTGGACCATCTATTCCAGTTGCAATAGAACCTACTCTTGCTACTCCGTCTTTGTTCACCACTTCACCAGAGTCACATTTATATGGTGGCCCTTATGTCCCACCTGGTTACCAATATTTTGAACCTTCTCTGGTGCATCTTCAAACCCATGGACTTCACCAATGTCATCATATGGTATTCTAACTGGTAAATCTATAGTGAGTACTGAACGAATTGATCCTTTATATACATCATCAGGGCAATATCAAGCTGGTCCATCTGGGTATATTCCATCCAATACAATTTCAACTGGACTCATGGTATTTGGAGAAAAATATTTTCCATATTATTATACTACTCATGTTAGGGGAAAACCTATGGTAACCCATTTTGACAGTACTCTGTCATTATTTGGTCATCCTAATGTCAAAATGAATATTTTTCAGTGGCAGCCCACTCCACCCATCCAACCAGAAACAGTTGTACAATCGTATCAACCTGTTGCACCCACATCAACTCCACTTTTTAATACATATTTACCCTATTATAGACACACATTTTTGTACGTCAACCATCTTAGGCGAGTCTTTCCACCCAATACCCTCAAGTATTGGGCCCTCAGACTCCAACTCCTTCAGTTGGTTTACAACAACCATCTGTATCTGGAATTATTTATTTGCAATCTGGATTACCATATTATGGGATGTCATAGCCACAACTAGGTTATACCTATCCACAAATGAATCTAATCTATCCTCGTTTGGGTTATATTCTTGGTGGACAAACCCCTTGGCAGCTATAAGCACAAATTCCACAACCTTCATTTCAAAAATTAGTGTACCCAGGTTTTGGTCAATAGAATTCTTAAGCATTTGGTTATAAAAAAAACCCCTATCTGGGTTACCAACAACAAATTCCTTATCCTGGTGCTCAAAGGCTTGTTTCACAAGAAATTCCATCATACCCTAGATATGCTCAACCCGACTTAAATCGAATTTTCCCTTTGTTTCAACTTTAGAGTTACTGGATTTAAACTGGCTCACCAATTATCCAATCAACTATGCTCCTTGGTGGCCGATGATACCTCATAAATTACCCTCGAATATACCTAAGTTCAATTGAAACCCTGGGGAAGACTCGTTGACGCATGTTATGACTTATCATTTATGGTTTTCATCTAACTCCCTAAATGATGACTCTGTTCAACTACGTCTTTTCCAGCATATGCTCACTGGTCCGGCCGCAAAATGGTACATTGAGTTACCAAGAGCTTCATTTGATAATTTCACTGCCCTAGCTACTGTATTTTTTACCCTCTTCTAGTTACCCATATGATATGAAACTAGAACAGAACTCTTGACTAATTTTAAATAGAATAATGCTACTCACATTTCTGATCATATTCATGAGTGGCATCCTCGTCGTATAATGGCTAAGACATTTGTTCCCAATCAACTCCTTGTTGAGTGGTTCATTAAGTCCTTGTTACCATCTATAACTGAGGATGTGGCTAAGGGTGGCATCGCCACTAAAGAGTAGGTCATTTCTCATGCCCAATACTTAGATTGAATTTATACTTAGTCTGGCATGCTCTACGAGAAAACTCCCAATGTGACGCGATCTAATTTTACTGTTCCTCCTCCATATAAGGAATCTCATGTTGGAGATGGTATGATCAATATTGCAAGCACACATCAATCTACTGCATCTGATCCTACGCCTTCTTCCTAAATCCATGCCGTGTCATCTAACAAAGGAAAAAGTGACAAGAAACCTGGAAGTAAGTAAAAGGGGAACTCAAAGAAAAAGAAAACTTCTACCCCGCAAGAAAGATCATCTGATCAATCGTCTGGAAATTAGAAACCTCGTTACCCTTACATAATTTTTAATGAGGAGAAATTTGTTTGAGATTGTCCTCACCACGCCAAAGTCTCAAAATTGGTTAGTACCTTGCATGCATCCAATGTTTTGACAAATCCATTTCTGAATCCGGACACTAATTTGGTTGCTACGGATCTAGCTTCTAGTTCCCAAGTGTTTATGCTATCTGTCACGAAGCCATTAACTGATGTTTTAGTGTCAACATGTAATAAAGATTACGGTAGTCAGGGTACTAATCAACCTACTACCTTGACCACTAATCCGTCTACAGAATAGATACCACCAACTGATATTCCTGAATTAATAATAAAGCCATCAAAGTGAGTCGTTCATAAATCGACATTTAATCCTCAAGCCTGAGCTGCTTAAAATTATAATATATCTGAAGATTTGGCTCAATCCCCTTCAAATATGTTAGTGCTTGAGGTGCTTCAAAATTGTCCCTCCTAGAAGAAGGCTTTGTTGTCAGCAATTGGTGGAATCAATCCGACAAATTCCAATCTTGTAGTCTTTAATCATAGGGGCTATGTGCCACAATTAAAAGCAGAATTGGCATTATCCATCCAAGTGAATGTTCTCAATTACCTTGTTCATCGTACTATTATTGATGAAGGAGCATCTATGTTCATTATGTCTCTAAACTGCTGGAAGTCACTTCGCTCATTGCGCCTATCTCAATCGCCTATGACGTTGAAAGCTTTCGACGGACGTACATATAAGCCTTGTGGTATTATCAATAACCTACACGTTGAACTAGGGTTAAAAATAGTGAATGTTGAAGTTGAGGTCGTTGATGGACCCCTTGATTACAACATTTTACTCGGAAGACCATGGATATATGTTATGATTGCGATCGTTTCTACATATTTTAGAATGATCACCTTTCCACATAAAGGTTTTATCACAGTCATCAATAAACTCTCCTTCTTTTCCTCCAGTTCCCAGGTAACTGGAAGCATTCTGTTAGTTCACACACCGCAACTCGCACTTCATAACATTGGTGTGGGACTCTTAAATGATTCTACCCTTATGGGAACCTTTGCATTACTGCCACCTGTGATGTCAGTAGAAATTGCAAACATAGAGACCTACTACATGATATATTCCACTCCATCTAACTTAAGGAAGATTACAGGTGATTCTGAAGTTGTTATGTTGGATGAATTTATGCCTCCCAGCCCAATAAATATGGCATAGAAATTAATCTCATGGCTTATGTGGCAAATCTGAAATGATCGTCGATGTTTGTTTGGGTTGATCGTTCATTATATTTTGGTACTCCATATGATCCTTTTTCATCTAATTTCTTGACAGATGAGAATATTTTTGAATCCTTGATGCCATAAGGAGAACCATGGGAAGATCATCATCATCGCTCCCATCTTCAGGATTACGAAGAAGATAATCTTATTGAACTATATCACCCATCTATCAAAACATTATTTTGGAATTATTTTCCTAATAATGCAATCGAATCCAAGTGAAACTTATCAAATATTTAAGAAACCATTTCTATTGATATTTCCACCAAACCTGGAATTGTAGAAAACATTCATGTCAGCGTTTCTTGTTCTCCATCAGAACTCGAAAAATATCGCTCTCTCTTTCATGAATTTCATGATGTATTTGCTTGGCCTTACGAGGAAATTCTAGGCATAGATACTAGTATCATTGAACACACCATTAACATGTACCCTGATGTCAAACCAGTACGTCAACGCCTTCGTCCTGTTCATCCGAAGAAGGTTGCTTCCATTAAAAAAAAAGTTGAAAAACTTTTGGGTATTGGTTTCATTTACCTTGTTCCACTAACTAAGAGGGTTTCCAACATTATTCTTGTTATGAAAAAACAAGGGACCATCAAAGTGTGTGTTGATTATCAAGATGTCAATCTTTCTTGTCGAAAAGATAACTATCCTACTCCCTTTATCAACCGGATTATTGACAATTTTGCTAGATGCGAAATATTTTCGTTCATGGATGGATTTTCTGGCTACAATCAAATCAATATCCACATAGAGGACCAATATAAGACAACATTCATATGTCCCTAGGGCACATTCTCTTATAGGAAACTCTCGTTTGGTTTAAATAATGCCAGGGAAACTTTTTAGAGAGAAATGGATTATGATTTCAATGACATCAATCACATTGTTCAACCTTATCTAGACGATTTACCTGTGCATTCACAAAACCAGACTGATCACCCGATGCATTTGAGAGCTATCTTTCTACGCTGGAGACAATACAAAATATGCCTCAATCCACATAAATGTGTGTTTTGTGTTGGTTCTAGTCGTTTTCTAGGATACTTCGTCTCAAAATAAGGAATTCGAATCGACCCATTGAAGATCCAGGCCATTCTCGAATTGCCTGTGCCATCAAGTTTTCTTAAGTTACATAAACTTTAGGGAAAGGCTAACTTCCTAAGGAGGTTCATACCCAACTATGCTGAAATGTCTAAAGGATTTACTTGGCTCTTCATAAAGGGGATTCCCTTCCATTGGGATACGATTGCACAAGCTTATTTTGATGCTATCAAGAATACACTTTTCCAAGCGTCATTAATGTATCCCCCAAAATATCAGAGTGGTTATTTCTTATATATCACCACGGCTGATATGACCATTGATATGGTATTGGTCTAAGTAGAATATGGGATAGAATGTCCAATATATTATTTGAGTCGTAATCTCAATGATACAAAAGTGAAGTACTCATACATAGAAAATCTTGCCTCGGTGGCCGTTCAAGATGTCCAAATATTTTGCCACTATATCATGTTCTGGAAGACCATTATAATTTCAGATTGCAACCCCATGACTTACATCTTATCACGTCAAATGCTGGGGGGCAAGTATTCAAAATGGATTGTCATTTTGCAAGAGTTTGATTTGGAATTCATCAAATCCAAGTCAAAGAAGTCTTTAGTTTTGGCTGAGCTTCTCTATGACCTTCCCTCTGATAGTACTACTACTACATCGTGACCCTTTATTCTTGATGAGTCTTTATTTTTGATCGGATCATCTGATCCTTGGTATGGGTATTTTATCATTTATCTCCAGACCCAGACTTTTTGGCCTGATACTTCTCGCTCTGACCAATGGCGTATTCCATGCTAATCCAAATATTACATGATCATCGACGATACACTTTATCATCATGGTGTCGATACAATTTTAAGTAGGTGCATCACTCATGAGGAGGCCGAAAAGGTTTTAAATGACTATGACATTGGGGCTTGTGGTGGAAACTTGTCTGGATACGCTACCGCGCAGAAGATACTTTGCGCCGATTACTTTTTGCCTACCATATTTCCCAACTGCATCCTTGTGGTCATAAGTTGTCATGCGTGCCATATATTTGATCGTAACATATGCAAGTTGCTAGCGCTGATGCATCTTGTTATCTCTGTGGGACCATTTGAAAAATGGGGCATTGGCTTCATGACCTATAACCCTCGTTCATCCGGGGGGCATGGCTATATCATTGTCGCAGTATACTACTTTACCAAGTGGGCCAAAGTGATGCCTACATTTAATAACACAGGACAAACAACTGCATTGTTTTTATTTAATCATGTAATTTCATAGTTTAGTGTTCCATAGGCTATAGTCATAGATCATGGTTCACATTTTCACAATTATATGATGAATGAGTTGACTGCCAAATAGGACTGTCCCATGATAGTTCTACTCCTTATTATCCACAATCAAATGGACAAGTTGAGGCTATTAAAAATATTCTTAAATGAATGTTTAAACGAATGATAGGAGTTCATAAAAAAAATTGGCATTTGATCCTGTACTTGGCTTTGTGGGCGTACCGAACCTTGGTGAGAAACACAATCGGATTTACCCCCTTTCAATTGGTGTATGGTCTTGAAGTTTTCTTGCCAATCCAATGTGAAATACCATTGTTAAACTCGCAATCGACTTGTTACCTGACACCTCTTTTGAAGAAGTGCGTCTTTTTAACCTCATCCATATTGATGAAACACATCGTGAAGCTGCATTGGCCAACGAAGCACATAAGAGATGTATAAAGGCGCAATACAACAAGCATGTCCAACCTCACATTTTCTCAGAGGGTGACCTGGTCCTTCTTTATGATAAGGAAGCCGATGTAATAGGTACATGGAAATTTGAGCCATTATGGCATGCCCCCTATATTGTCAAAATATTTCTTGCTAAGGGTGCCTACGAGTTGGTATATTATGATGGAATTTTGTTGGCATAGCCCCGAAATGGGTTGTATTTGAAACATTACTATGCTTAAACATGCGTGTAGTAAACTTTTGTATTATATTGTATATATCATATTGATTTGCATTTACTATCTTAGTTTGTTTTTCTATAGTCTTCTTGAAGTTAGTAATCCACTTTACATTTCATCGTAGATGTCTGAATCTTTGGAACCATTCGTTGGGCATGCTAATGGTGCTAGTCATAGTACGTAGAATCTATCCTCTGCAGCGTGGGCCATTTTCGCTCCGAACGACAAGTTAGTGAGTTTTCAAGGTATTTTTATTGGTCGATCTACAAAAAATATCACTGAGTATAGTGCTTTGATCGAAATCCTCTCTGATGCCATTTCATTTGGTATTAACCGCATCATCATTAGGTTAGACTCACAACTTGTGGTACTGCAACTTACTAGTGTTTATACTATCAGAAATCGAACACTGCATCATATGTTCCTAAGATTTCTACTTTTGGAAAGACATTTTGATTTCATTCAATATCAACACATTTCCAGAAACTTGAACACATTAACTGATTCCTTAGTGAATTATGTTATATATAGACATTTGCAACACATGTAAAGAAATATTTTAAATTCAAATCACATTTTTTTCACAAAGAAAAAATTCGTAATTTTATTTATGAGAAAACAAAATTACATGTTGTATGTGTTGATATATGTCCAAAGACATTCAATATGCCGCAAATAAAAAGCAAAGGAGATACAATTAGGCTTTTCTCCCCCTTTTCTTTTCAACCTTACGCCAAGCACCAGGTGTTGGCGCGGTCTCGATAAAAACAAGCTGATTTTCTTCCGTTGGTGCTCCATTATCCTTATCTGAGTCTGATGTGTTTGATGTATGTGTTCTTTTATATCCCCCACTGTCTAGTGTTCTAGGTACCATATCCTGCTGAGTCTTTGTGGTGTTGTCGAGAGGATCTTGCATCTCCTGTTCTTGTGTGCCCAAGGAAGTATCTGTTTGTTGATTCTCATGAGGTATTGGTTCCTCCTCTTCTTCCTGTAGTTCTAGTACTTCAGAGGGAAATTTACAACCTTTTGCCGCTTTGCCTGTTTTCTTCTTTTTCCTGTTATCCCTTCTGGTTGCCAGGCATGAGTTTTGTAGGTGTCCTGTGCACCTGCATATCCGGCATCTGAAGGTTGTGTTCTCATAATCTAAATGCTGTGTCCATCTCTGTTGTTTGTTGTTAAGCATAATGGACTCTGGGATTCCCTTGCTCAAATCAACCTCCACACAGATTCGTGCAAAGGTGAATATGCGCTCCTCCAAGCGTTGAGTGTTTGTTTTAATGTATCTACCAAGGGTGTTCCAATGCAGCCAAGAACATTTTCATTCCAAAAATGTAGCGGGAGATTGTAGAGCCTTACCCAGACTGGCATCTTGGTCACCTCCATGGTGTTGGCATCAAAGTTTGGGAACCATGGTGTAATGAAGAGTCTCGTGGAGCCCCAGAACCATGGTCCCTGGCTGATAATGGCATCTCTGGCCTCAGTAGATGAAAATTTGACAATGAAGAACCCCTTCGAACATAGGTGTATTTCACATTCCATGGTCCAGTTTGAAAAAATCCAATGGAACAGCTCCATTGGTTTGGGCCAGAAACAATTGAATCTGTCAATAATAGCTTGGGATTCATAGGCAGTTCTATGCATATCAATGTCTAGACTGTCTATATTTATTTCTGGCACGCTGTCCTGCATTTCTACAATGTATGGCTTGGGGGAGCTTTCAGCAGGGGCAGCAAGTACTGTGGGGTTGTTTTTGTCCCCCTGTAATATATTCCTTTATGAACCTTTTGAGGGAACTGTTTTGGATGCACCTGCTCCCATGGAGGCACCATTTGCTCTGTTTTTGCCTATCATTCCACCCCTCAGTCTAAGGTTGAGGCAGATGGAAGACCCAGTTACAATGGCGTAGTCTTTAAGCGTGCAGTGGTCAGCTAGAGCTTTCCCCCCAAAAATCAGTGACTGTGAATGAACTGGGTACCCCGCCACAAAATGGATTTCTTCCTTCAGATGTAGTATAGAGTCTATTGTTCTAATCCATAGAATAACGCTGTTTCCTACAGGAAGCTTAATGAAAACTTGATATGGTTTCGAGCCTACCTGAGGGTCGCTGTAGCAGATATGTTGGCTGCATTTTTTCTTTATAGGCACTTCGTTCATGGCTTGGGCCTGTGATAGGCTTGGAAGGTCCGGCATGCCATTTTCACCGCCACACCGAAGAGCCGCACCCAGATCCAAAAATCCACATACTGAACCCAATGGGCCCAACTCGGCCACAGAGTAATGGCGCAACAACAGTGGGCGTGCACAACACCTTGCCCCACAAACAAAATTCGAGTAAATGCAACCCTCCTCACCATATCGCCGAGAGAAACTCACACAAATGCAGGTGAAGCATGCACCCTCTTCGTCCGTTGGTGTCCATTGCAGGAGAAAAACACATTGAATCAGTTTGCAGGGGGCCTCCGCCAATGATACAGAGTCCAACCTTGCCAGTCTGTTGGCTCGAATGATAGAAAGACGGTCCCTCTACCGCGTAGAATAGACGCCACGAGGTTCAGCAGGTAAGTCATGGAGCTCCTGGACATGGTGGCGCCTCCAGTAAGTCACAGACCTGCAGGCGGCGACAACAATATTGGATGCAAAAAACCCTAGGGTAACAAAATCGCCAGAGCACGCCATCTTTCTCCTCTCAGTTGATGTTCAATAAACATAAGAAAACAATGAAGGCAAATAGATATATATTTATAGGTTTTTACAAAATTTGTGGCCAAGACACATTGGTCATTTGACCTCAAAATGTATGAAAAATGTCAAAAGTAAACTAGTGGTGCTCATGATAACATGCTACTGATCTAGTTATCCAATGCAATAACCACATCCAATGATTAGGAATGACAATAGTATGGTGCTGTAGTAGCATGGGTAACTCTTCGATCCAAAAATCTAGAACCCTGAAGTTCAACCCATGTATGTGTTGTTGTAGCTCAGCAAGAGTCTCAGTCATATCCAAATCCTGAAGGACTGCTCTCCCGAGAACCCTCTCTTCTGGCTCATCTGCTCCCTACTCTAACTGTCCCACTAGTCGAACTCAACCTACATCTGCATACATCGAAACTTAGTTTAGTATTGGGAAAAAATCATAATACAAAAACATGTATAAACCTTAGAAAATAAAAATAAAAACATGGTCAAAAAATTCTTACCAATTGCATCCCACTGAGTGCCTTCTAGTAAAGCCAAATCTGGATCTCCTCGAAAGTCAACAATTGCATATGCATAATAATTGATGGCGATCATCTGTCACCTGAACTAGGTGAAGAATGCAGTCGAGAACATGATGGTCGATTGACCATCATTTCTAGCCATCAGTTCTACCCATCTCTGCATCCTTGGATCTCTAGGGTTATATATACCCAACGTCACATGCTGAGGTTGCATCAATGGAATCTGATCTAAGGAAAAAGAAATAAGGATCACACCATATTTGAAAATTTTTGTATTTCCTCCCTTTGCCTTCCTCAGTTGTTCTTTCATTTGAGAGAGTACAACTTTAGCCCAGTTGAAAACTGGTGGTTCCAGGTACTCTAGTGCATACTGCATGTAAGATCTATTTTCTACGTGTAGTGTAGTGGTACCAGAAATATTTACGATCATTAATAAGATGGTTATAATGGCAAGTCATGAACATCGTGAAAATTTATTTTCCCATCCTTACTAGGTTGAGCCCTTGGTTTGCAATATTGCAATATATAATCTCTCACTGTCGCTCCTCCAAGAGCATACCCTGAAAGAGAAATGGGCAGACCTCTCCTCGATAATCCTGTGAGAAAATAGATATCCTCCACTAATATTGGGACCACTTTGTCCCCAATGTGAAATGCCTCTATCGTTGAATCCCATGAATGAACAAGGAACTACAATAGTTCCATCTGTTGCCTCATACCCAATAGTCTGAAGTAATTTAGTAACCCACAGTCTTTGAGGGCTCTTACAATACCCAGATCATTTAGGGAAATCATGTTTTGTTCCTCATGTTCTCTTTCCCTCCATGTAATCATCATTTTGGTCTGATGAATCGCTGAAACACAATCATAAGACTCATAAGGATCCATTTCATGTAAAAAACTAGTTGAAATTTGGGCACACTACAAAGAAAAAAAATGGGAATTGCACCCAACGCACCCCTTGTCAAGGGATAGTGTGTTGAAA